>JACCPG010008379.1:0-27991 GCA_016069955.1 Drepana arcuata | reverse complement strand
ACCTCTGGCAGAAAGTGTGTGTGTGTGGGTATTACCTATACACCTCTGCCTACCCCTTCGGGGACCCTTGTGGGAAGGCGTGAGGACTATTCTATGATATAGGCAGAATCCACTGTCTTCTATGAATATCACATCATCTACATTCATGTATCATATTATGCCGTCAGTTTTAGATGCTCTCTTTAAGGAAGCGTCTGCTTTGGTATGCTTGCAAAGGGGCGATAGTCCTGGGCATCCTTAGGGGGTAATCGCTTTCTATTAGGTACACCACATGCTTGTTTGCCACCTAAGCAGTTAAGAAAATTATATTACAGTATTACGCTACGGTGTAACCGCGTTCCCCAGGTGGGGGTGGGCTAAGCAAACCAGCTTATCGCGCCGTCTGACAGGGCTGGATTTATGTGCAAACTTTATCTTTTCCGGCGTAGCCCGCCTTGGACGATGCAGCAAACCTGAATCTAGCTTAATTTCTAATGTCATTTGCTTGTGACTTTTGCACTGTACAAGGATAGCCGGTCGTCTAGTTTAGTGCACCAGGCCGCACTCCGAAACTTAAGGTTGCAGGTTAGATTCCCGTTAAAGGCGCACGATGATGAATTTATGTAGAAGTCGTGATACCCATACCCGTAGTATTCTATTTATAGATCCTATATTTATATTGTGTATTCTAGTAATTCTATTTATTTCCACAAGGGCCCCCGAAGGTAGAGGTGTATAGGTAATTCCCACACACCCACTTTCCGCCCGAGATATATTTTAGGTGCCAACGTGACAGATGGCGTGTCCATCGCCGTTACTCAAGCACGACTATACATACGCCTTTGAATTGCTTCTCAGACGTACACAGGTTTCTTCTCGATGTTTTAACGTGAAAAATCGCGAGTCATTCGCCGTTACTCAAGCATTATTTCACATACTTTTTGAGAGTTCATTTCTCGAACTCGCAATCTTTTTACTGTAGGCAACTGATCAAAACACTAGGCCACCACAGCTCAAACTATGAGAATTAATTACTATTATAATGGAATATAATTGCAATACACTATTTACCCACTCACCCACTTTCCGCCAGAGGTATATTAGGTGCCTACGTGACAGATGGCAAGTCCGTCGCCGTTACTCAAGCACGACTATACATACGCCTTTTTGAATTTCTTTTGAGACGTATGCAGGTTTCCTCTCGATGTTTTCCTTCACCGTAAAGCTCGTGGTGTGACTAATCACTGTACTTAAATTTAGAAAAACTCATTGGTACAGTCGGGATTCGAACTTGCGACCTTTGCGTCGCAGGCAACTGCTCGAATCACTCGGCCACCACGGCTCTGTTTAAAATACTTTTCTCAATTAAATAAGTATCAACTCTGTTATATGTTACTCAAATCCTAAGTTGGCAAGCTCAACAGAGTTCTGAGGACATGATGCCGGGTAACTATAACTTCGTCCGCTCAATTCAAGAACGCAATGAATGGATGTCACGAAACTTTTTCTTTGACACTTCCAGTTTTCTCGATCTAAGGTTTTCTTACAAAAAGCTGACTTCCACTTTATACTTCGAGTCCTCCGTTTTCAAAGCCCTTTCGTATCAAGTTACCAAGTTGTATTTCAACTTGATATTATGAACTTGTGTAGTCCTGTTGCGAGACCAGGTTTATGGTAATTTTAGAGTTGAAATTTTTAAGTTTTAAAACTTTTCAGCCTCTAAGTACGGTCGTAAAAGTAGGCGGCGCGATAAGAAAATGCTTCTTGAAAGTGCTTTTGTGAATTTTATGTCAGTTGCTGGAGTTTTAATTGACGTCTGTCATCAGAGCTTCTTCAGCTTTCCGTAGTTCAACCTTCTGAATTACCAAATCCTGAAATAGCTGTCCATTTTACCAGGTTTTTATTTGTTGTAAGATAAAGCTATCTGGATACATACACATCATCACGCCGAGTCCCAAACGGGTTGGCAAAAAGAGCAGAGCGCTAGTTCTCTCCAGACTTACATGCCTCTTTCGCTTCGTCCACATTCATCAATGTCTTCATTCATTCGCCCGTTTGGGGTACTCTTGGCGTTCCCATCCTTGAGTGTCTGATCATTAACTTAAGCTAATCTTTGCGTGAGATAATTAGATCAAATCGATCGAACTCAAGAATGGGAACATCAAGAGTACTCCAACACTTATGTTTAGATTTTTCGTAAGAACTAAGGAAATACCTACGTGTTTTTGTTAAATATTACAAAATCTCATATATATCCTCACACCTTCCCACAAGGGTCCCCGAACGGGTAGGCAGAGGTGTATAGGTAATACCCACACACCCACCTTCCGCCAGAGGTATATTAGGTGCCAACGTGACAGATGGCGAGTCCATCGCCGTTACTCCAGCACGACTATACATACGCATTTGAATTTCTTCTCAGACGTATGCAGGTTTCCTCTCGATGTTTTCCTTCACCGTAAAGCTCGTGGTGTGACTAATCACTGCACTTAAGTTCAGAAAAACTCATTGGTACAGTCGGGATTCGAACTTGCGACCCTTGCGTCGCAGGCAACTGCTCGAACCACTCGGCCACCACGGCTTTTTCAAGACTTACCTACATACCACTTTCGTAAGTTGTTTTTTAAGTAAGTGGAGTCGCGGGTAACAGCAAGAGTATATAAATATATTTAAACATAAATATCAGACCAATCTCGATTATAAGCAACGATAAAACATGTTACTACATTATCGTGACCACAATTCGTGTATTATTTTAACGAACCTTCATTACAAAACGGAAAACAGAACCATTAATTTCACAATGTTAATAAATGTTATACGTCATACATCCGTTCACATGAATGAATTCTCCACAAAATAGAGCATTCAATGCAGAGCTATATTGCATTCCAAAATAAAAAAAAAACACGAAATAAGTTCGAGGGGAGAAGGGGAAGAGGAAAACCAAGATTACATAACATACATAGATCAAAGAAAAAATCAAAATATTTTTATTTCACATAGGCCCAGGTGGGCACTAATAAAACGTCGAAAAAGAAGCACGGTTCGGGTTGGTCGCTTCCATGGAGAAAAACCGGCAAGAAACTCCATGGTTACTCTTTTCAAATCATTAGGCATATACAATATTTTTTTCGTTACAGCAATAGTACCCAAGTATGGGGAACAACGCAGGCCCGACAATAGATCGTTGCTTACTATACAAAGCATACATAAAACAAGATAATTATAACAATGTTAGCAAGATCTAAGAATCTACAAAGCCTACAATGTTCTCACATTCACAAATTAGACAAATTAAACAAGTGACACAAATATTGTCATCAGTACTGTAACTAATTCTGGTCAAGATATGGAATAAATTAAAATAAAAAAAAGTAAAATTATTATTGTAAAAAAAAACCCGAAATATATCTCATGACGTAGGAGGTCAAAGAGGTTGCTGGAAAGGCATATGAAAGGGACTGCATCAGCGACGCCGACAAGAGCCCAGCTGTTAAATTTATGATGATAAATAAAGAACCAAGAACAAATTCAGAAACCATTAACAAATTTAAAAAGAGTTGTTAGGTTCAACATCTATAAATTTGTCGTTACAGAAGATTTTTATGCGAAAATGAGGTCCAAAAAATTTTATTCTGAACGTAATTTTTATTTATATTTGCTTCCTTTCACTATGCCTTGTAACCTATTCCATTTTCTGGGGCACACGTAAAAGTAAAGAGTTCTTTACGTAGAAAAATGGCATTATAAGCGCTGAAAGGAGTATATTTAATGTATGTAGATCTAAAAGTATATGAATATATAAAATGTTCTTACATTCAGTTTCAAAGAGGTATTCTAAGCGTCACAGCTTCGCTAACTCAACTGCTTTCCGCGGAACTCCATACAGTGTTTCTCAAAGACTGAACTTTCCTTAGATAAAATGTTTACACATATCGCCGACGGTACTTGAAATGCTTCGTATAAAACGTATTCATTATAATTAACTAACTTGTGGAAGTGATAATAAATATAAACTACCTATAAATATAATAAATGCCCCCAATCTGTGTCTCGCGGAAGGGTGCCAAGAAGTCTAGCAGCATTGCCACGTTGTATGGCAATGCTGATTCGCTGAGCGAAATATTCGCCAGCCCACTTGTCACGGGACGCCTCAAAAAGTTTCCTCCAGACATCTTTATAAAATATTATATATATATATATACAGTTCAAAATTTGCTTAGTTTTTTACTAGGACAATTTGAGTGGTATTTTCACAAGGTATTTATTTAGTTTATAATATAATATAATATATGTATATATATATAAATAATATATAATATATCCTCACGCCTTCCCACAAGGGTCTCCGAAGGGGTAGGCAGAGGTGTATAGGTTCTTCCAGAGGTATATTAGGTGCCAACGTGACAGATGGCGAGTCCATCGCCGTTACTCCAGCACGACTATACATACGCCTTTGAATTTCTTCTCAGACGTATGCAGGTTTCCTCTCGATGTTTTCCTTCACCGTTCTGCCCGTGGTGTGACTAATCACTGTACTTACGTTCAGAAAAACTCATTGATACAGTCGGGAGTCGAACTTGCGACCTTTGCGTCGCAGGCAACTGCTCGAACCACTCGGGCACCACGGCTAGTTTATACAAATCAAAATACTCTACATGTTTAAATAAGACCGGCACTGTATTCTCTCTGGCTACATCGCCAGGGGCTCGGAACGATGACATCATACCCAGTCATATCCAAATATGTTCACCATATTAATGTTTGCTACTTGCTCGAATCCGCACACTTGCACATTTGGCAAGCTGTGCAAATCTACAGGGAGAACTAATTATTACAGACTGGGGTCGAAAGTGCATTTTGTAGAGCTTAAAGCTATTCAAACATAAGCTCCGGAAAAAGTTTAGAAAGTAAGAAGCGTTGAGTTTGCTTCGCCTTTTTTACTTCTGACAGGTTCTGTTTTTTGAGTTACTTATGTTAAACAAAAGATTTTGAATTTCGAATTACAAATTAGCCTAGTGAAATTTCTTTCTTCATCTTAGAATCACAGCCTCGTTCACGCCAGTTGCGTAACTTATCTCTTATTGCGAATTCGATGTAGGTAACATCGGTACGCCGGTAATTTTTCGAAGGGAACGCATCTCAACTGCATTTATGCTATTGTCATGCTTCTTCTGGTACAATATCACGTTTTGCAAAGCTACATAAGCTTTCTTGCTCGCGGTATAAATACTACACCAATTAATTAATAAATATAAATAAATAAATACATATCATGGCATGAGGGAGCTTTTATAGAACCATTCTACATTCAAGAGTTAATAATACATTCTGAGGTTAATATTTTTTTATTCCAATAAAATAATATTATTTGTCTTTAAGAAGGGATTTCTTTCTTTCAATATGATTGTGGAGGCTTGGGGGATTACGTTAAAAAGTAATTTGTCAGAGTCGAAATTCTTCGCTTTTGGACGCAAATAGGAAACATTGAAAGTGGAAGAATGGTGAAAAATATTTATTTCAGCAGGCATTTGTTCGTTCATCTTACAACATCTGTTTCTCTTTTAAATAAAAATACCTACTCAAGGAAGAGTGAAGATATAATTTTTATCCTGCCATAGGCAGAGTATAAGTAGCTCCCTTCATACTTGCGTCAACAGTACTCGAACCTGGCAAGTATGAAGAGACTGATAAATGTGAATGAAGCGAACGCGTCCGCTGGCAAAATGTCATTATAGTTATTATTTTCATATATGCGCTCTTTCGCTTCATCCACATTAGTCGCCCACTTCACACATGCTCGCCGGTTTTGAGTACTCTTGATATTTTAAGAGAGGTAGGGCATAACGGGTTTCCCGTTCTAATTTGGAGCTGCCCGACTGGGGCAGGACCTCCACCTTATAGAAGTCCGTAGCCATATAACACAATTTTTTGTGTTGTGTTCCTACGCGGTTAATAAGGTTTCCAGTAATGAGCTCCTTGGGGAGGGGGGAGGATTGTTACATTGTGTTGGAAGCAGAGGGAATAAGCCCATTGTGCTGTCAACACACTATAACTCTCCGAACACAGAGTGGCAACGCGCAAGTGATACTTCGGTATCGTGAGCGTAAATAGGCTACGGTAACCGTTACCCATCAGGTGGGCCGTATGCTTGTTTGCCACTCTTGTTGTACAAAAAAAAAATCCATCCTTGAGTGCTGGATCAATTTAAAGTACCCTAGTAGGTGTCCCTTAATTTTCTTTCGATCAAAGTGTGATGTGTATATAAAATTGAATGGATGGCTTAAGTGAGATACCCGTAATACATTTTATGAAAGCCAAATATGTCTTTATACAAACATAACTTTGATATCTTCACCCCTACACGCAGCGGTCTAGTGGGGCTAGTTCTCCGGAGATATATTTCATTGCCAAGGTGAAGATTTCTTAGCCGTTTCTCAATCCCAACTACATAAGCGTCTTAGAATCTATTTACAAGTTACGCAGGTGTCGTCTCAATGTTTTTTTAAGTCTAAACTACTCGATAAATGCATAAACTTCAGCTTACAATCACTGCCGTTCCATGGCTACAAACAACCCACAATTTCCGGGAAAAATATGGGAAACACATTTCAGTTTGACGTGGAAAGCTTTTGTAGGTTTCTTTTTGCCGTTGAATCGGAAACTAGCTTCGAAAGCTTTGTAGCAGACAGCCTAGCTTTCAGTGACTCGAGTCTCTTCGATCCTAGTTGGTGTTTGTGGGATAAACAATGAGATGAAAGCTTTGAGCAAATTCTGCGCAAAAATAGACCATATATTTTACTAGCTTTGCCCCCGGTTTCACCTGCGTCAAATTTATATATATATATATGTATATCTCTAGTCGCCCGTCTAGTTTAGTGGTTGAGGTCGCGGGTGCGATTCCTGCTGAGGGCAGAAATTTGTGTGATGAACACGATTCACGCCTAGTTCCTAACGGGGTAGGCAGAGACTATAGAGCGTCAGTTCTCTCTAGACTTATATACCTACTCTTTGACGTTCCCGTCCTTGAGCGTCCAGTCGATTTGATCCAGGTAGTTGGAACGTGGTCTTCCTCTGCCTCTTGCACAAAATTTTGCTTTGTATATCTGTTTCGCCAATCTTTCTTCACTCATCCTTTTTATATGTCCAAACCAATGTAACATGCCTTTCTTCATCTTTACAACCACACCCACGCCAGTGATTCAATTCTCTATTAAAGATTCTGCCATTAATTAATTTACCCCAAACCCTATTTCGTTACGCGTTGCTACAAATTTACATTGAAATTCAATTAGTTTGCTACAATTTCCATAACTTACAAGAGACACACATGCATACATTACCGCAGCCAGACGTCAACGTTGCAAGCAATTTATAGCCAGCGTTTAAGGAAGTTCTCCTACCGACGGTACGTAACTGAGTGATAAAGTCTAGACATTAATTTAGGCTGAGTGGACACTTTACCACCAAGACTGCTGCTAGGTATTTTCTATAGATTTAAGGTGCCAACGTGACAGGTGGCGAGTCCATCGCCGTTACTTAAACACGAATATACAAACGCCTTTGAATTGCTTTTCAGAAGTATGCAGGTTTCCTCTCGATGTTTTCCTTCACTGTAAAGCTCGTGGTGTGACTACTCACTGTACTTAAGTTCAGAAAAACTTATTGGTATCTACAGTCTGGATTCGAACTTGCGATCGTTGTGTCGAAGGCAACTATTATGTGATTTGCGTTAAATCGATTAAGATTATCTATCTATCTATATCCTCACGCCTTCCCACAAGGGTCCTCGAAGGGGTAGGCAGAGGTGTTTAGGTAATACCCACACACCCACTTTCCGCCAGAGGTATATTAGGTGCCAACGTGACAGATGGCGAGTCCATCACCGTTACTCAAGCACGACTATGCATACGCCTTTGAATTTCTTCTCAGACGTATGTAGGTTTCCTCTCGATGTTTTCCTTCACCGTAAAGCTCGTGGTGTGACTAATCACTGTACTTAAGTTCAGAAAAACTCATTGGTACAGTAGCCGTGCTGGCCGAGTGGTTCGAGCAGTTGCCTGCGACGCAAAGGTCGCAAGTTCGATTAAGATTTATCGATTTTTTTAGATGGATGTCACATGTCTATGGAAGTAGTGCTTCTTCCATAAAGGTAGGCAGTAGTTGATATCAAACGGCCTGTTATATTAAACCAATTGTAACAAAAGGCATTTGCAATTTTTTTTAATATACTTTCTTAGTCACACCTATTGAAAGAATGGGAACACTTATATCTGCCACCATTATCCCTGACCATTACGCCGTGGCGCAGTTTGAAGTCCAAGTATTTTTTTCCAAAACATTAGCTTCGCTGTCAAGAGATATCGGCGAAGGAAGGAAACTTAGAAGGAAAATCTTTGTATAACTCACAACAAACATAACGTTCTTCATAATATATAATAAAATATAATATATATTCACGCCTTCCCAAAAACATGCCCGAAGGGGTAGGTAGAGGTACCTATCGACTTTTCGCCAGAGATATATCCACTTCACAAATACAGCATTCGTCTTTTAAATTTCTTCTGTAATGCACATTTCTTCTCGATGATTTTTTTCACCGTAAGGCTGTGTAATCACTGTACTAAAATTCAGAAGAATTCATTGGTAGTCGAGATTCGATCATGCTATCTTTGTGTTGCAGGCAACTACTCAAACCACTCTTCCACCACTGGTCTTACTACTAATATATGTATACCTATACTAATTATCGTGTCCTGTCGATGGGCAGGCGACAGTATATATTAAGAAGAGATATAGCATATCGACGTAAGTCTATAATATCGTTTCAACGAACATGTACAGAGTACATTGACTGATACGTATTTCATCATAAAACCTCTGTACATACATATCTCCAAGCTGTCCGCCATTGTCCGTGCACAAACCCAGAACGGCCATAATCAAGGGAATGATATTACTGCGGTCCACTCCGACAAACGACTGCGTAGACTGTGGCTTGGTGCAAACTACTAGAGTCGGCAGTGTTTGGCTATTTATTTCTAAAAATAATATATCCTCACGCCTTCCCACAAGGGTCCCCGAAGGGGTAGGCAGAGGTGTATAGGTAATACTCATACACCCACTTTTCGCCAAAGATACATTTTAGGTGGTCCATCATGCAATAAGGCGTGTCCATCGCCATTACTCAAGCACGACTATACATGAATTGCTTGCCTTTGAATTGCCCCTCAGACGTATGCAGAGATAGAAGAGAGCAACTCATTGGTCGGGATTCGAGCTTGCGATTTTTGTGTCGCAGGCAACTAATCGAACCATTCGGCTACAACGGCAATTTTTTTTGTTTTATAAAGCCATGGTAGACGAGTGGTTCAAGTAGTCGCATATAACGGAAAGATTGCGAGCTGGAATCTTGACTGCACCGAGTTTTTCAGAACCTCAAGTATCTAAGTACGGTGATTAATCACACCGCCACCTTTACGGTGAAGCAAAATACGTTGAGAAATGTAATGTATTTTCACTTGATATGAGTATCATGTGTTAGTGAAATGGTGATGGACCCGAATAATGACTCCTGGGAAAAATGTGTGCCAATACAGTTTGCCTATCCCTTCGGGAACCCTTATCGGAAGGCATGAAGTTATATTTTGATCGTGTTAATCTCCGGAACAACCAATCCGATTGGATAAATTTTTATATTAGCTAGTTTATTGAGAATAAATGCTATACACAATCAGGCAACAATCGAATGGAGTTTATATATTTCTGCTTTCATACATACAGGGTGTCTCAAAAAATAAAGTACAGTGGCTGATGTGTGATGAGGCACTATGACGTATTAAATAATTTTAGATTTTTTGCGAAAGGAAATACAAGGATGTCAATTTTTTTCCGTATTTTCGCATAATGTGTAGTTGAACTACGTTTTAATTTGTTAGTCTTATTAGTTTCAGACAAAAAACCCATAAAACCTTAACTAGTTAACCTAACTCTTAGTTGTGATTTTTAATACATACATAAAGTTCACTTGAACCGCAGGCTACGAATCGAGTGACATCATTATCTACCCGCCACCACCGTCAGATTAGGGAAGCCTATTTCATTATATTTTTCCACTGAGTTTCGTCCTACCCTACTGTTCATCCGATAAGTACTTTATTGAGCTGATAAAGCATATATAGGTCTTGACGAGCCGCGCTAGCTGAGCGGTTAAAGTTATCGTTTGATAAGTAGAAATCGCAGATTCAAATCCCGGCGCTACTTAGTTTTTCCGAAGTTAAGCACGACGATTTTCAACACCATGAACTTGTTTTACAATTAAAGTAAAGTAGCGGCGTGAGTAACGGCGACGGACTCGCCATTTGTCACGTTGGCTTCGAAATATATTTCTTCGACTCTTGTGGGAGGCGTGAATTTAATAAATATGTCATGTGCGTGAGAGATGTGGTGACAGGCTCATAACCTGTCATGTTGACGGCTTATATACTTCTGTCTACCGCGTCAGCGACCATTGTAGAAAAAAAGCAACTGTGAATTACAATCTCCGCCGACCCAATGCGGCGTAATCACATTGTCGTATTAAAATATAATATGAAAAGCTTGTGAACTGAACGAGATGAGTTCGCATCCAAGATCCAAAGCAGCCGATTGGACAAAACCCGCTTTCCGACAAACGCCTCTGTGAAATATTAATAACCGACTTTCTGGCGCATCTGATGTAGCGAACAAGGGATGGGCTGGTTTATTTTAAGGCAGTTGTCGATAATAGCGAACACTTTGAACGTTTACATACAAAACTACAAGAATGAGATATAGCCTCTACGGAAAATAACTACACATTTTTCTTCTTTATCTCGCACACCACGAGCATACCTAAATGAAAAGAAAAAATATATAATATTGAGTTTTCATTTCAAAACCCGAATAGTTCAACCAAATGCTAGTTCTAATCTAATCAAGCCTGCAAAAAAAATATAGTGGCAATGACTTGTTAGAACTTAAGTTCAGTGATTAGACAAAACCTCGTAGGTTTATAGTGAATGAAAACATCGAGACGAAACGCGCATTTGTTTGACTACAAATTCTTGATAAACAGCGATGTACTGGCCATCTGTTACGTTGACACCGTAAATATGTCTCCTACGAAAAAGTGAGTGTGTAGGCACTACACACTTCTGCCTGCCCCGTCAGGGACTTAGGTAGGAAGGCATGAAGATGATAATGAAATATCATTACGCGTGATGTTTTCAATGCATAATTAAAAAAAAAAACGAATGAATTACAAATTTGAGTTCAAAATAAACATGAAATACAATCCGTTTGCAAACAAACATAATATCAATTTGTAAATTACAGAAAGCAGAATACACGTAACGTTTATTTACACGTTGAATTGTTTATCCTGCTCTCAATAATTGTATATTTATAAACGAGAATTTCGTTGTTTTCATTAAAAGGTTCATTAACTCAACATATTGAGTTTATGAACATTTTAATGAAAACACGTGTTGGTGGAGCAAGAACTTTACCGAGCAAAAAAACGATACTTGTAATGTTTTTTTTAAATCGTATCTTTTATAAAGTAATACATACATACATACATATCATCACGCCGAATCCCTAACGGGGTAGGCAGAGAGTATAGAGCGCCAGTTCTCTCTAGACTTACATACCTCTTTCGCTTCGTCCACATTCATCAGTCTCTTCATACATGCTCGTTGGTTTCGAGTACTCTTGGCGTTCCCATCCTTGAGCGTCCGATCGATGATAAAGTAATAATAGAGATAAACTACTAATAAATAGAAGAAATGTCCCAAATCTGTGTCACGTGGAAGAAGCCATTCCAAGCCGTGGCAAGAAGACTGGCGGCATTGCCACGTGCTATGGCAATGCTGATTCGCTGACTTTTGCGATTAATATAATGGAATTAAGAGGAATACACGGGAGTCCTCAAAAAGTTTCTAGGAGACCGAACAGTGAACACGTTTTGGACGTCAATAATATTCAATATAAAATATCTTTCCCTTTAGCACCGTTTCCAGGGACGATGACCTTTAGATACACAACTAAGTGCTCCACAGGAGATATCGGGAAGTACGTAATACTTCAGGAGATATCGGGATTTGAAATTAATTTGACAATGTACATTATGCACTAGGCAGGAGCTTTCAAGCGTTTTGGGCATGGCATTTTGGAATTATTAAAGCATACATATATTACGTTGTTGTTGATGTTAGCCTGGTACATCCCACTCCTGGGCAAAGGCCTCCATGATTTCCAAGTGCTTCTGTCCAATGCTAGTGTTGGCCAGTCTACAGATGTGTTGGCCAGCCTACAGATGTGTTGGTCAGTCTAGAGATGTGTTGTCCAGGTCTTGTAGCCATCCATCTCTTTCGTGGTTTACCTCGCCGGCGTTATTCGTGTCAGTTCGCCATGCATATATAACGTATGCTTCCATAATCGAACAGTTAAATCGACCAACTCACATCGCTAGGATTTACCAGCACAGCCACCTAGAAACGTCGAGTTGGCACAACCCGTGTGAAGCTGAATTCATATTATCATACAGCAATTAAGCTCGATAACTGCTTTTTAGCTTTATATAACTTTAAACCATTGTTTGATGTTATGAGACCATTTTGTGTGTAACATGTAACAGTTTAGTGTGTCTCCACCATATTACATATCCTTTTATGTCTCTGCGTGACGATATGTGTGTATACAAATGACCACTGACTGACTGACGTATACATTTTTAGCGCCATTATCCTAACGACGGGTCAGTGAGGACAATTGATACGTGTTTCAGGTAGGTTGAAATACAACACATTTGTGATGGTTAAAAGCTTTTCGCAAAACTATTGAATAACATTGTGCACACGACTAACAGCTCATGCAAACTTCGTTATCTGTTTTTGAACGTAATTCGGAATGATGTAAGGCAATATTTGTTTTAAATATCAAGTTAAGAGCCGTGGTGGCCGAGTGCTTCGAGCAGTTGCCTGCGACGCAAAGGTCGCAAGTTCGAATCCCGACTGTACCAATGAGTTTTTCTAAACTTAAGTACAGTGATAAGTCACACCACGAGCTTTACGGTGAAGGAAAACATCGAGAGGAAACCTGCATACGTCTGAGAAGAAATTCAAAGGCGTATATATAGTCGTGCTTGAGTAACGGCATGGACTCGCCATCTGTCACGTTGGCACCTAATATACCTCTGGCGGAAAGTGGGTGTGTGGGTATTACCTATACACCTCTGCCTACCCCCTCGGGGACCCTTGTGGGATGGCGTGAGGATATATATATAAATATTAAGTTTTTATAATGGTGAGACCTCTTAGTAATTAGAGACTTGGAGTTAATTAAGAGGCGTGCGTATGTCGTACCTAGAGTTGACGTTGCTATCTAACAACCGCAATGCCAGTCTCCTTGCCACCTTACCGCGCGATTGGGGCAAATATTTAATCAGTCTGTAACTTTTTTACTCACGCCTACACACTAACCTCGAATTTGTAGGTAGATTTCTAACAACCCTGTTTTCGCTGGAGATAGCTGCACGCACGCCTCGACTTTAATAATAATAATATCCTCACGCCTTCCCACAAGGGTCCCTGAAGGGGTAGGCAGAGGTGTATAGGTAATACCCACACACCCACTTTCCGCCAGAGGTATATTAGGTGCCACCTCTGCCCCTTCGGGGAGCCTTGTGGGAAGGCGTGAGGATATACTATTATGTTATATATCTATGAACGCGTGCTACACCGAGGAAGTCAATTGTGTGTTGCACACCCATCTTGACGAACTCAACCGATCGTTACAAAGTCGTACAAACGTTACCAGGGATATATAAAGATTAGGATACTTGGCTGAAAAGCCGACACGCCCATACATTTACGTTTCATGTAAGCTTAAAATTACATACATATCATCACGCCAAGTCCCTAACGGGGTAGGCAGAGATTATAGAGCGCCAGTTCTCTCTAAACTTACATACCTCTTTCGCTTCGTCCACATTCATCAGTCTCTTAAAAAAAATACTTAAAATTATTGCGTTAAAACAAATTTATGACAGGAAATTGTTCCACACCGTGGCAATGGTTGCGAATTAGCGTGATCGCAAGTTTATCACGCACGCATGTCTGTTCGATCGGAGTGTTGAGTCAGCGAAACACTGATTTGCATAACACATAGGTACTCAACTTGGAGAGAATAGCACATCGTTATTTATCTTCCTTATAATTGCTATATATCTCTCTCATTCTCTCTTTATTGGTACACAATTACGTGTAATTTTTTGTTAATTATGCGTATAAGCTTCTGAACGGAATTGGATGAAATCTGGCACAGAGATAGGTGGATTAATGCAGAGCAGGATTCGAACCTTTGACCTCGAGTTTCAGAGTCATAAACTCTGTTATCTAGGCTCTCAACATTTATAGTTTCCAATTAAATATCCTAAGATAACCTGCCGTTTGCGCCATCCTATTTGTGTAAAACTAAAAGCCCCCTTTGTAAAAGGTAAATAAAATATTGGCAAGCTATATATAAATAAAGGCTCACGACTTCCCACAAAGGTCCCCGAAGGCAGAGGTGTATAGGTAGTTCACACCCACTTTTTGCCAGAGATATATTTTAGGTGGCAACGTGACAGGTGGCGAGTCCGTTGCCGTTACTCAAGCTCGACTATATTTATAATTATATTTACAAAATAAAATAAATACATACATATCATCACGCTAAGTCCCTAACGGGGTAGGAAGAGAGTATAGAGCGCCAGTTCTCTCTTAACTTACACACCTCTTCTTCGCTTCGTCCACATTTATCAGTCTCTTCATACATGCTCGTCGGTTTCGAGTACTCTTAACGTCCCCGTCCTTCAGAGTCCGATCTATTTGATCCAGGTAGTTGGAACGTGGCCTTCCTCTGCTTCTTCTTGCACACACTTTTGCTTTGTATATCTGTTTCGTCAATCTTTCTTCACTCATCCTTTCTATGTGTCCAAACCAACGTAACATGCCTTTCTTCATCTTTACAATCACGCCCTCATTCACGCCAGTTGATTTGCGAATCTCTTGATTGCGGATTCGATCTAATATCGTTACTCCGCACATTTTTCGAAGAGATCTGCATTCAAGCTATTTTCATACTTCCTCTGACATACCCAGGATTCGCAGCCATACAATAAGGTAGGTACCAATATCGCGTTGTGGACTCGAGCATTCTTGCTCAGACTTTTACTGCCCATCAACGCCGACATGGCTCCATTCACCTTATTTCCGGCAGTTATCCTTCCTTTATAAAATAAATAAATAATATATTATTTATGCCTCACTCCAAAGCGGCTCCCCAATGGTGTAATAACGTACTCGCTTCAAGTCAACTTATATACGTACCAACGTGACCGATAGCGATACCTCCCCTCGAGATGCTCTGTCAGGGACGACTTCACACAAGACGGCGGTTTGGTCTATTGGATTTGATTCCCGCTGAGGGCAGATATTTGTGTGTTTAAATTGTACCTTAGACTTTGATGTCCTATGTATATAGATATATACACAGATATGCACACTTATATAGATAGATACTTATGAAGAGATTCGCAAATCAACTGGCGTGAATGAGGGCGTGATTGTAAAGATGAAGAAAGGCATGTTACGTTGGTTTGGACACATTGAAAGGATTGGTGAAGAAATATTGACGAAACAGATATACAAAGCAAAAGTGTGTGCAAGAAGAGGCAGAGGAAGGCCACGTTCCAACTACCTGGATCAAATAGATCGGACTCTGAAGGACGGGGACGTTAAGAGTACTCGAAACCGACGAGCATGTATGAAGAGACTGATGAATGTGGACGAAGCGAAAGAGGTATGTAAGTCTAGAGAGAACTGGCGCTCTATACTCTCTGCCTACCCCGTTAGGGACTTGGCGTGATGATATGTATGTATGTATGTTTATGATATCTATATAAGTGTGCATATCTTTGTCTAGTTCCTATAGTACTAGCTTTGCTTAGTTCAGTCAAACTGTCCCAAGATATTTAATATAATTTACATTTACTTGCAATATTCTCTGAAACGTATGGAAATTTTCTCACGATGTTTTCCTTTACAGTAAAATGTGTAATAAGTCACTCTAAAGTACACAGAATTACATTGGTACAAGTCCTGTGTCTAACGTTGCAGGAATAAGTAAGCCATTTGGCCGTGATGACACGATAAGATTTATACTCAAAACTAATTGTGCTTCAAGGTTTCACCCACGTAATATCTATTTTTCTTCTCGGATTTTTTCTGAATAAAAACACGCTACATCTTAAGTATTATTCCAGATAATAATATCTATCTGTGCCAAATTGCATTCGATTCCATACAGCAGTTCTCGCGTGGAAAATTAACGAACATACTCACAAACTTTCACATTTATAATATTACTAGCTGTGCCCGCGACTTCGTCCGCGTGGAATAAAAAAAAATATATTGTTTATTTCCAAAACAAAAGTCGTCGAAGTTACTTTTTGTTATATCAGCTATCTGCCAGTGAAAGTCCCGTCAAAATCGTTCCAGCCGTTTTAGAGATTAGCCAGAACAGACAGACAGACAAAAATAAAAATAAAATGATATTTTGGTATGTATACCGTGTTAACATCCATATGCAGTTAGTAAAAAGCAGTTATTTTAATATTACAAACAGACACTCCAATTTTATTTATTGGTATAGATAAGGATTCCATGAAACTACAAAGAATAAAACGGCTATATTTATGTGCGGCAATTTCAGCTTTGTTATCATCGAATGCTGAAATATATCTCGAATAATGTTCCCTTTCCGTACTGAAAACACCATTCCAGCAAATTCTTTTCGGTGGCTACCCTGACCGTGATCTATTGATATTGATTGGTAATAGGGAAACTTGAAGTAAAACATCCCCCGACAATTTGCTCTAAATATATTGTAATAAAGTTTACCTTTTTACTTCTTCCCTAGAGGTAATTACACATATCATCACCTGCATACCTCTTTCGCTTCGTCCACATTCATCGGCCTCTTCATACATGCTCGCCGGTTTCGGGTTCTCTTGTCGTTCCCGTCCGATGGAACGTGGCCTTCCTCTGCCTCTTCTTGCACACACTTTCGTTTTGTATATCCGTTTCGTCAATCTTTCTTCACTCAGTAAAGGTAAAGTATAGGTGTATTAATGCCCTCTTTGCGCCGGAGTGAATTTACCTCAATTGTTTTATCATTTTTTTATTTGATAAAGCTAATCTAGTGACCCGCCTGATAGTAAGCGGTTACCGCTTCCTATATACATACTTATAAAGTTCATTGAACCTTAATATAAAGACAGCATACTCTTTGGAAAAACAAAATAAGTACAAAAGTGCATTGTATGAAGCATTTTGTTTGGAACTGTACATAAGTTTTAAATGTGTCAACAATTGCTTGGAATTGTACGTCTATTGTGGCAACATCGCGAGCATGTCACCATGAGACTTTGTATTTTGACTTTAGTAATACTAACACACATTTTCTTCCCTTTGTATATCTTTCTATTCATGAAAGCCAAGCAGAGCCCGTATGCGTAAAGTAGTAGAAACCCATAAATTTAAGATTACGGCTTCAAACGCCTGTAAAAATAAAACGTTATGGTTTTTATACATATAGGGACCTCTAGAAAAAAAATACATATTTACACAGCCGTGAAAGGTGGCCGAGTGGTTCAAGACTGCAATACAAAGATGCAAGTTTGAATCCCAACAGCACAAATATTTTTTTTTCTGAACTTAAGTACAGTGTTTTGTCACGAGCTTTACGGTGAAGGAAAACATCGATAGAAAGCTTTCAGCGGAAAAAAGTTTAAAGACGTATGTATAGTCTGTCACGTTGTCACCTAAAATCTCTGGCGAAAAGTGCGTACTATCTATATATATATACACCTCTGCCTGCCTCTTCGAGGACCCTCGTAGGAAGGCGTGAAGATATATCCATAGTCGTGCTTGACCGCAATAGGCTCGCCAACTGTCACGTTGTCAATTCGGGAACTTTTGCGAGCATATTTTCAAAGTGGGTGATAGATAAGATTTCAATTGATAAGAGTCCTTTGTCGTATGTTAAGAGGTCATTACCACTAACCATCGTGACATAAACTTCCATTCTTTACATTGCAGACCGTCAAAGCACCCGACTACACCGTTTTAAACCATCCAGGCGGCCGTCTGGTCTAGTGGTTAGAGCTCCCGACTGCGAAATTTGAGGTCGTGAGCTCAATTCCCGCTGAGGGCAGATATTTGTGTGATGAATAGGAGTATTTTGTACCTTAGTTTTGGATGTCCTATGTATTTATTTATTTAATATTTTGCAACATATCTTACTAACATTATAAATGTGAATGTAAGTTTGTTTGTTACGCTTTCACGTAAAAACTACTTAAGAGATCACTATAAAACTTTGTACACCTATTCTTGGAGGTATTAGAAGTAACATATACTTTTTATTGAAAAAAAAAAAAATTTTACGAAAGATAAAAAAGCCGTCCACGCCGACGAAGTCGCGGGCACAGCTAGTAATATAGTATGTTGCAAATAATTAGTGGATGTGTGGGTATTACCTATACACCTCTGCCTGCCCCTTCGGGGATCCTTGTGGGAAGGCGTGAGGATATATTATTATTATTATAATATTTTGCAACAGTTTTCAATTTTTATAATTTATGTATAATATATATTATGTATATATCTATTGGATGTGCCGAAACTGACGAGATTACAATTACTTATCTTTAATAATAATTACACATATGTGGCAAAGTGTATAATTCTATTGTGTTTTTACTACGTTGAATAATAATAATAATAAATACCTGAGACAAGTGCACACAAATTGACCTAGTCCCAAAGTAAGCAAAGCTTGTGTTATGGTAACTAGACAACGATATATTTATAGATAGATATATACATAAATACGTAGGACATTTAAGACTAAGGTACAAACACTCGCGTTCATCACACAAATATCTGCCCTCAGCGGAATTCGAACCCACGACCTCAAGTTTAATATACAAACAATATACAATTAGCATCATCATTAGCACCGATTCCCTCACAGGATAGGCAGAGCGAGTAGTGCCAGTTCACTTTAACCTTAAAGACGTATTTCTCTTCATCCAGATTCTATATATCTATCTATTTAAGATTCTAGATATCTATTTATTTAAGTGAATATATCGTTGTCTAGCTACCATAAAACAAGCTTAATTTGGGGCTATGGTGCAAGGGGCAATTTGTGTGGAATTGCCGCAAGGTATTTATTGTTATTATACTCATAGTTTAGTCTCACGGACTTACGTTACTTAACATATAAACCAATATACCCATTGACCGCGCCCGCCACTAAACACGACATTAAATAGAACGAAACTTCATTCCGTCCAATCACTATTATTGTTCTTTCATTGGCTTATAACATTTATTTAACCGGACTGTTAACGGTCATAAAATATGACACTCCATACTACATAGTAGGCATTGTGGAGGGGAACACGGGCTCTCTTTGATCTAACACGATCATTTCACTACTGCTATTCTTCAATTAGCAGCCATGGTGGTCGGTAAGTTCGACTACTCGCCTGCAATACCAAAATGGTAGAACTTAGGCTACATGTATTTTTTACACAGATTATTTATTTATTTAAAAACTTCCTGCAAAATTATTTACATAGGCGGACTTAATGCCGTAGGCATTCTCTACTCAACCTTTGGGTGATGCAGAGAAAGATATGGCGGGCTATAGAGGGGATCAAAAAACGGGGAAATATTGACATGACTGAATATATATTATTCAATATAATATAATATCAGCATTGCCATACAACGTGGCAATGCCGCCAGTCTTCTTGGCACCCTTCCGCGTGACACAGATTTGGGACATTTATTCTATTTATAGTTAGTTTATATTTATTATTACTTTGTCTCTTATATATGTTATAAATAAAACAGTAAAGAGTTATACATATAATATTGTACACGCATATATAAATACTCATAAATTCAAAAATATAACAGATTATGTATATGCGAGAAGCATATACATAATCATATACATAAAAATATAAAAAAATTAAGTATATATGTTTTTTGTTAAAAATATATAATTACTTAATTAGCCGTGGTGGCCGAGTGGTTCGAGTAGTTGACTGTACCCATGAGTTTTTCTGTAAAGTACATTGGTTAGTCACAACACGAGCTTTACAGTGAAGTAAAATATAAAAAGAAACCTGCATTTCAGATAATTGATATCTGTAAATTGAGCGACAGCGTCTGTCAGCCAAATAGAACTGGTGCTCTATACTCTTTGCCTACCCCGTGAAGGAGTCGTCGTGTATTTATTAAAAAAAACGCATCTCACGTAAACTCAATCGTTTGAAAAATAATTTATTTAATTTTATAGCGTTGTCTAATCGAGACCTCTCATGTCAGGCGGGCTAGAACATATCTCGCCCTGAGTGCCAGCATTGCTATCTTGCAGCGTGTATGCTGCTAGTCTTCTTGGCATGTTGCTGCGGGATACCGATTTAGGTCAAATATTTTATGTGTAAAAAGTTAGTTGAAAAAGTCTTTTGTAGATTCATTTATATTAAATCTTAACAAATTTTATAACTACGTATACCTCGGGTTTGTTTAATGAAAGCATGAAAGCAAACTGCGTATTCAGTTACGTATACTTCCCGTAAGAAACGCTCGGATCATGAAAATTGCATCTTAGCAATAAAAATACATTTTGTTCCTTAATACACCGGCTTATTGCTGCCATACAGATCGTTAAAGGCAGGTGTCGCCATTGATCATAGAAACTTGGATGTGCCGAAACTGACGAGGTTACAATTACTTATTTTGTTTTTGTTCCTAAATAAAGTAAAAAAAAAAAAAATTACACATATTTGGCAAAGTGTATAATTCTATTGTGTTTTTACTACGTTGAATAATAATAATAATAAATACCTGGGACAAGTGCACACAAATTGACCTAGTCCCAAAGTAAGCAAAGCTTGTGTTATGGTAACCAGACAACGATATATTTATAGATAGATATATACATTAATACGTAGGACATCCAAGACTAAGGTACAAATACTCGCGTTCATCACACAAATATCTGCCCTCAGCGGGATTCGAACCCACGACCTCAAGTTTAATATAGAAACAATATACAATTAGCATCATACCGAGTCAATCACAGGATAGGCAGAGCGAGTAGTGCCAGTTCACTTTAACCTTAAAGACGTATTTCTCTTCATCCAGATTCATGTTTCTTCATACACGGTTACTGATAACTTTTGCCGTAATATCTACCCACTACTTATTGTATCGGCAGAGCGTAAGCAATGTAATATAGCAACCCTCAGTGTTGCAAGCGTCCATCGGTAGCGATACCCGCTAGCCATCAGGTGGACCCCATTTTTGTTACCCACCTTTTTGTTAATTTAAAAAAAAACTTCATTAATTATTTCTATGTATAACTGTTTTTAAAACAGCCAGTGAAACGCCAAAGCATTTGTTCCAAGTTTAAATGTTTGTAAATATTGTAGGTACATTTCCGAACAAAATACCAGGTCCATTTGTTCATTACTCAGTGGCAAAGTATAAAATAAATTGTGTCGATTATCCCTAGCGGCGCTCCCTTTTATTTCCTGCCATTAATACAGCCTGCTCGCTCGAATACTATACCATTAAACATACGCTTGTATTCTTGCTGTAACAAAGCTCTACAATAGAATATTGATTACGGATAACATAGTTTATAACGTGTTATATACATTAAGTATCTTCACGCCTTCCTTCCCCGAAGGGTTAGGCAGAGGTGTTTAGGTAATACCCACACACACACACTTTCCGCCAGAGATATACTTTAGGTGCCAACGTGACAGATGGCGAGGCCGTCGCCGTTACTCAAGCACAACTATACATACGCCCTTGAATTGATTCTCAAACGTAAGCATGTTTTCTCTGGATGTTTAGTCACACCACCAGCTGTACGGTGAAGGTAAACATCGAGAGGAAACGACGACGGACACGCCATCAGTCACTTTGGCACCTAAAATATATCTGTGGCGGGAAGTGGGTGTGGTATCTATACACCTCTGCCTACCTCTTCGGGGACCCTTATGGGAATATAATACATATATATTATTTTTTTATCATTCTCATCCCATTCTGCGCACGTGATTAGTATGGAGGTTTATCGCAAGCAAATTCACAATCTCGCAGATCTCAAACAATTCGTAGGCATTGCCCTAGACGAGTACGCCTGGGTTGATTGAATAATTTGCATCTGGATCTGTGTTAGCTGTTGTTGGGGCGGATCCATGCATAACATTCACAGGAAAAGGGGCCTTATCGTGTAAGTTAGATGAAAACATTTCTAGGCAATTTTCGGGTGAGGATTCGAAACAAGTACACTTATATACATACATATATACATTTATCATTACGCCGAGTCCTTCACGGATTAGACAGAGAGAGTACTGTAATAAATCCCCTTTGCACCCTTTCTAGCATACCGAGCATTGCTTTCCACTACCTCACTACTTTGCATATCATTCCTATTTCATACACACATGCAGTCAGTCTTCATCCTACATCCACACAAGACTGTTGCGAACAAAACTATTTAAATCTTTTTTTTAAAAGACAGTCCCTCTGTGTTCTATAACAGCACGTCGTCACTTCTCTCCAGACTTACAGACATCTTTCGATTTAACCCCATTCATCAGTCTCTTGATAAGTACTCACCGTATCGAGTACTCTTGTCGTTCCCGTTCTTGAGTGTCCGATCGATTAGATCTAGGTAGTTGTAGATCCAGGATTCTCTGCCGTACAATAAAATGGGAACTGATATAGCGTTGCGCACAGCTGCTCTAGCTTTCTTGCTTAGGTTTTTACTTTCCATCAACGTCAATATGGCTTCATTCACTTTTTACAGAGTATAAGAATTTAATTGAAAACTGTGTTGAAAATATGTTTTCTACAAGATCATTTGTATTGAGTGAAACTCGACACTAGCGGAAAATTTTGTTCTAAAAACAAAATTACCTTTAGTGTGGATTCCAATGTCTCTGAATATAACGACGGGCCCAAATCGAATCATTTGCAAAACAACCGTTCTTTCAAGTTTGAACACATATATAACATGATGATCAGAAGAGTGCTTTTGCGAGAGCGAACTTTAAATCAAATGAAAACATGGTTATTGAGCCGATGTATTTGAGGAGATTTAGTGAGTTATTAGATATAGTGCTAGAGAAAAATCAGGCAGACGCATCAGTACTATAACTATGTTGGTTCCTGTTTATATATGTAAGGTAAAGATTTTCATATACGAATGTAATGCAATGCCTGAAAATAGACTTGCCATCAGTTCATTTACTTTTAATCTACGACTAATTTTATCTCTGACGAAGGCACCTTCCCTTAATTACATCGT
This sequence comes from Drepana arcuata, assembly GCA_016069955.1. Taxonomy (NCBI): domain Eukaryota; kingdom Metazoa; phylum Arthropoda; class Insecta; order Lepidoptera; family Drepanidae; genus Drepana; species Drepana arcuata. The sequence goes on along the minus strand of JACCPG010008379.1, from coordinate 4,534 downwards.
CTAGCACGATGATACGTGAGTGACGTGCGTAATGAACAACAACTTTTTCAGTATTTTTGAACTATTTAATCATAAAAAGAAAGAAGTTGGTAACATGGCACCAAGATGGTGTAATACTGCAATTTATCCATCCGTTGGACCGGATGCTTGTCTCACAAATAGCGTGCAAATATTTGATTCAAAATATTCCAACGCGCAAGACGCATACAATGAGTGAAAAAAATATTCGTGGCTCCATTGGCTTTATTACAGCTGTTAAAATAATATAATTACTAACAATCCATGACTAGGCAGAAAGATAAACAATTTCGGAGAGGAAAGTAAATAGCCGGTGCGCCGCAGTCATCTGCTGAGCAAATATTAAACTCTCGACTGACGTGCTGCAGGGTGGCTTTTTCAGTTAATTAGAAATAGTCCACTGTGTGCTGTCACACTGTTAGTCTACCCTTTCAGGATCAATTGATCTGCAAAAAGACAATGGAGCTTCTTTTTTTAAATATCACGTTTGTATCATACTTGTGTTTACAACGTTCGTGGCGTAATGTAACTATTCGTATAGTCTGTTGATGTAGCGAAAGAGCTGTGTAAATTAAGAGAGAACTGGCAATTAATTGGCTTTACTCTACCTTCCCTACTCAGCGTGTTTCTTCTCTTTACATACAGCCATCGTATTTATATTAATTGCATTGCATCCTGTAAACCAATGAATATGAAAATTGCATCCAAATTAATAGGCGACAAGTGACTGTTTTTACAAGATTACAAATCTCAATATGTCGTTCAATATGTGTTCCCAGCTTTTTAGATTATTTGGATTGTATGTAAGTAATAAGAAGGTCATGTAAAGGTTTATATGAATAAACCTTGTAACTATGCATTAAATAAGTAAATAAATACTAGGAACATATCCTCACGCCTTCCCATAAGGGTCTCTAAAGGGGGTAGGCATAGGTATACAGATAGTACATTGGGTAGTACCCACATTCCGCCAGAAATATATTTTAGGTCCAACGTGACAGATGGCGAGTCTATAGCCATTACTTAGGCACGACTAATACATGCGCCTGTGAATTGCTTCTCAGACGTATGCAGGTTTCCTCTCGATGTTTTCCTTCACCATATAGCTCGTGACTTAACTAATCATTGTACTTATGTTCAGAAAAAATAGATTCAATTGATCTATTTCAATTCGTCAAACACGGATTCAAATAGATCGGACTCTGAAGCACGGGAACGTTAAGAGTACTCGAAACCGACGAGCATGTATGAAGAGACTGATGAATGTGGACGAAGCGAAAGAGGTATGTAAGTCTAGAGAGAACTGGCGCTCTATACTCTCTGCCTACCCCGTTAGGGACTTGGCGTGATGATATGTATGTATGTATGTATGTATGTTCAGAAAAACTCATTGGTACAGTCAGGATTCAAACTTGCTATCTTTACTCGAACCGCTCGGCCATCACGGCTCTTTGAAATGAAAATTACTTAAGTTTAATTGCAACTGTACTGTGTAATGCACACCACTTTCTCAACAGAACTCATCAGACTTTGAAGAACTGCAGACCAAGTTCACAACTTCGATGACCAGGTAATAGAAGGAAAAATTAACGGGGTAGTTCCGCTTGCTTTGTGTTACAAAGTCTTAAGTAACAGGCTTAATTAAAGTTAACGGAGATCGTTTTGGATGTACGAAGAGATGGATGTGGCAACTTTGATTCCGAGCTTAATTGACTACAAAATATCATGAACGTATGATAAAAAAATTATAGGCTGTGTTTAAAAAGTCTCATAAAGATATGTACATATATAACTCCATCGAAAAACCTGGTTAATACTCGGGGAAGACACATAGACTATATTAATACATACACACATATCATCACGAAGAGTCCCTCACGTAGCAGAGAGTACAACGCTAGTTGTGTCTAGAAGACGCCAAAGAGATATTTAAAAGGAGAAGAAGAGATGTGTATAAGACATGACTGTTCCATCCGTTCTTAAAACGCAAAGTGACCCGAATCGAAATTCTTTTTCATGAAATTGTGACATGAAACTTTACTTTTTAAGTTTTATTGTTTTTCTTTTGTTTTAATTTATTCATATTGTTGGTTACTTATGTCAGTTTTATTCTCTGCGTCATTCGTGTGATGAATAAAGTTTTTCTCTCTTTGTTTCTAGTAAAAAAGTTTGTGGCAAATTTGTGCAGAATGAAGTTTATATACATAATGTTTCATAGAAGATACTTGAAACCGGCGAGCATGAAGAGACTGGCTAATGCGGGTGAAGCGAAGAAGTTAGGTACTGACTTCTTGTTGTGTGTAGAGAGAACTGCTGTACACTCTAATGAGTCTGGGCGCGGCATGATGATATATGGATGTATAATATTTATTAGTGAAAAAGCGACGTCCTAACTGCATTCTTCCTCCTCCGACAGTAGCACGGGCTATTTATCTGATGAGTTGTTTGAAAACACTCGGGAGTTACGTTGCATCCGTCTTCTTAGCAATCAAAGCTATCAATGGCTCCTGTATTTTTTGCTTTAGGTATTCACTTACTCAGTGTTATAAAGAACCTGATACAGAATGAGTCGTATTGGCCGAGTTGTTCGAGTAGCTGCCGACACAAAGATTGTAACTTGGATCCGGATTATACCAATGAGTTTGATTATTCGATTAGTAAGTAGTCACAACACGAGCTTTAAGGTGAAGGAAAACATCGAGAGGAAACCTGCATACGTGCTTGAGTAACGGCGATGGACTCGCCATCTATTTCACCATCGTGTTGGCACGTTGGCAATATAAACGTTAGGACACGTCGTGATGATATGTCATTACACATAAATTTAAGAGCCGGGCGTCTTGTCGGCGTCTCTGATGCGTGTCTGATGCAGATCCGGGGACTTTGTTTCGCCGTTTCTTATCCTGGCGGGTATTTTTCTTGGAAACGGTGGTAACTTTAGTTTTTGTTAAGTATATGTCGTTCAATAAGTGTTCCCTGTGTCCCTTACGTTGAATAAAATATTTTGATTTTGATTTTGAAAAAGTCCTTCCATTTGCTTCTGTCCAGCAACCTTTTTGACCTCCCTTTACGCCATGAGAGACACTTTTTCTTTGATCTGACCCATGTATGTTAATCTTGGTCTTGATGATGTATGTATGTATGAATGTGAATGTTTCAACAATTGGTATTTGTTACTGAACCCTTCAAAGTGGCTGAAAGAAATAGATAATATAATATATAAATAATAATATATCCTTCACGCTTTCCCACAAGGGTCCCCGAAGGGGTAGGCAGAGGTGTATAGGTAATACCCACACACCCACTTTTCGCCAGAGGTATATTAGGTGCCAACGTGACAGATGGCGAGTCCATCGCCGTTACTTCAGCACGACTATACATACGCCTTTGAATTTCTTCTCAGACGTATGCAGGTTTCCTCTCGATGTTTTCCTTCACCGTTCAGCTCGTGGTGTGACTAATCACCGTACTTAAGTTCAGAAAAACTCATTGGTACAGTCGGGATTCGAACTTGCGACCTTTGCGTCGCAGGCAACTGCTCAAACCACTCGGCCACCACGGCTCTTTGGCGGCTGAAAGAAATAGATATGTTTTATTCTTTTTGCTTGGCTTGTTTTTAATATTATAGCGAGGTACAGCTAGTTGTGTATACATTGAGATTTATTGTTTCAAATACCTCTTCTAGCCTCAGAAGTATGGGGCAATCTCAAGCACCCTACTCGTGCTAAACGGGTTAGCATCCCTGTAACGAACGAAACCCCTTAACCGCTCGCTCGGGTGAATAAATAAAATTTACTCTGCTTAGTGTACTTGCAACACACTGCCTTTTCAAATAGGAGAGAGGTAAAATAAGAAATTGACCGAAAAAATTGCAATAGAAAAAAAATAAAGATACAAAATTAAGCGTTGTGACGTAGTGGCCAGTGGTTCGAGCGGTTGCCTGCGACACATAAGTCGCAAGTTCGTATCCCGACTGTATCAATGAGTTTTTCTGAACTTAAGTACAGTGATTAATACCAACACACCACGTAGCCACACCACGAGCTGTACGGTGAAGGTAATCATCAAGAGGAAACCTGCATACGTCTGAGAAGCAAACGCGTACCTATCATATAGTCATGCTTGAGTAACGGCGATGGACTCGCCATCTGTCACGTTGGCACCTAAAATATAGCTCTGGCTATATATACACCTCTGCCTACCCCTTTGGGGACCCTTGTGGGAAGACGTGATGATATATTATTATCCTTATCTAAGCACCTGTTCTAACTGACACTTGTCCCGCGGGAGGATGCCAAGAAGGCTAGCAGCATTGCCACGCTGAATGGAAATTAATAAATTGTTTCGCAGTCAAATGTAAATCTCAAAGCGCAGACTGCATAAGTCTTCTAGCTGTGCCGCCTAGCTTTGCCTGATTGAGGCTTTTCAATCACGCCATAACGGCTGAACGGAATAAGGTGATATTCAGAGATAAGCAACTGGATTAAAACACAATTATGTGTATTTTTTATGAAAA
>JACCPG010008378.1:0-19715 GCA_016069955.1 Drepana arcuata | reverse complement strand
AAAGGTGTATACGTTCCAATCAATCCACTCGAATGTTCTATTTTTATCATTCAATTAAGCTTAGACCGTATAGATATTGAACACTTGGAGAAATGGTAGTGATAGTGGTTGAGATTTATGTTTTTCGGCCAATTTATTTTAGCCGTGATGTCCCAGTATTTTAAGTAATCATAAGCAAAGTCAAGGAAAATTGAGGTGAAACCAGCATTTGTTTGAGGCGGAATTCAAAGACGTTCTTGGGTAACGCCGATGGACTCGCCATCAGTCACGTTAGCTATATCTCCTTCATGCATTTTATGTATAAATTATATTAATATTATGTTGTACATATATGTTAATACACCATAACATGTGACATGAAAAAATATTGTTTGCATAGCTATTAGTTGCTTATAAAGTGCCTGATAAAGCTGCGAAGGTATTCATTGACGTTCTTATAAAATAATTAAACGCGACGTAACTTGTTGCATTGGTAAAAATTTTGTATATTCATATTTTTGAAATTATGATAAATTTTTAAATGCTATATATTTATATTTTTGTCTTATTGTTGTAAAGTCAAAATAATTAATTATTTACAAACTAAGGCACCTGTCTTGTGAAACTATTAGATTTTTCTTTTATTCTTGGCATATGCCATACATATGCTATTGTTATTATGCATTGTTAGAATATTTATCATAATTGAAGAATTACTCTAACCTAATTTACATATTATCCTATTGTATCTCTGTCTGTAAATTTAGCATGACGAAGGTATCCCGCTGCGGGTCTCTCTAACTGTATGTATTGGCGATTTCGCTGCAGAAACTCCCTGTTTTGGTAATGCAGAATATATTTTGTGTTGAAGTAAACTAATTGGATAGAAGTATCTAATTAGTATGTAAGAAGTTCATACTAGATTTATTTATCTATCTAAGAATCTATTTATCAGTTAATTATAAGACATGCTGCATAAACTGAAAGAAAATTGGAAAAAATCGTTAACCCTTTTAAAAGAGAATACTTTGCGACAATTCTTTACCAATGAATTAGTCCGTAGACTATAGGCATTTTTTCACAATTGTTTAATAGGTCTATCTGAGTGCTTACTTACTGAATTTTACTGACTGACCTATTCGCTTCATCTACATCGGCAAGATGATGGTTATGATACGGTTTGAAATAATAATTTTCGTTACGACCGATTTTGTTTCACGAAATAATCAATTCCTAACTGTATCGACATAACTTTATACCTTACTTACAGATAAAATATACTTATAGTATTTTCTGTATAAACTGGAGTCTTAGCTGTATAAACTGGAGTATGATGACAGGTCACACCTTGAGCTTTTTAGAGCAGAGTAACATCGTCGGAAAACCTCAACAGGTCTTCGAAGAAATTGAAAGATATTTGTGATGATGCCCTTAAGAGATGGTGAGAGTCTCTTCATCTGACACGATTACACCTAAACATATTTTTAACGAAATGTGGGTGTCACCTGTTAAAACGTGCAGGAAAATTATAGTAAAAATACATATTTTACGTAAACATAATAACATGAGAACGTTATTATAACTCTGTTTTATGTAATTAATCCTACTAATATTAAAAATGCGAAATTTTGTGAGTATGTATGGATGTTTGTTAGTCAATGAGAAAAATAACTGAAATTTGTCCCAGAGATTATTAGATGGATTAACACATATGTTTTGTTCCGGAAATAAATCTAGGTAAAATTGTACTAATTAAATAGATTTCTACGGGGGTGAAACTGCAGGGCACATATTTGAAAAGCCAAACATTTTCACGCAGTTACTACTAAACGGATTTGGATGAAATTTGGCACAGGGATAGAATGATTAACTTATAGGATGCTGGATTATCGTATAGGATATGCTTTTTTCTAGAAAAAAATCTAAAATCTAACAAATAAAGGCCAAAACGCAGGTGATTTGACCTGCGTAAAATTGAATTAGATTTAGGTCATAAATTACGAATATATATCAAGGCAACTCATGTATTTGTGGATATTCGATTGGTGCAGCAAAAGTTCCAATATAAGCTCCCACTGCGCAAGCGCGATCCACGGCTCAGCTTCACTCAAATTTGACTTCTAATTACCTCGACACTGCCGTCGTTTTATATTTCCTTTAGGCCATTATTTTAATTAATTCTTACAACGACTAAACATTTCTCACGCTCCGTAATGTGAGGGCTTAGATTTACCCACTTGTTTTCTATATCAAGAGAGTATTACATATAATGACACTTGACTTTGTTTCGATGAAATATTTACAATGTTTAATTTATTTAATGACTGGCTGGTTGCTGGCTTAGTTCACGGTGTTTTTATCAATCGTGTTGATTATTTATATAATAAGTTTTATGAGGCAAATATTACAGTTGAATAGTAAGTTGAAAAATCCAGTATTTGTTGTATACCTGGAACACTAGCTTAAGGACAAAGGAAAACATCGAGAGGGAACCTCCATACGTTGGAAAAGAAATTCAAAGGCATATGTATGTAGTCGTGCATGACTATCGGTGATGGACTCGCCATCTGTCACATAGGCACCTCTAATATATTTCCGGTGAAAAATGGGTGTACAAGTACGTAATAGTATTACTACAGCTCTGCCTACCCCTAATTATATATTATAGCTACGTATATGGCGCGCGTTGATGTCTTTTATTAGCAATAACATTAAAAAACGACTTCAAATATTTTGCGCATTTCATAAATACGTATATAGGAATGCTATCAGGCTAAGAAGCCATTTAATGGCAATACCATGACCGTTCTCTGATACATAATTAAGGGTTCCATAAAGGGCTTGCATTTTACGGGCAGCAACCCTTTATTTGAACAATGAGGAAGAGCTGCGATGTCACCCTTCTCCGGGTGCGTAGAGTGAGCGGCGGCCGCGTGGGGCGGCGACCGCTGCCAGCAGTAGCGAGCCACGCCGCACCCGGACCGCACCGACGTCCGCGCCGCACTGAGCCGCGCCGCAAGCCGCTCCGCAACCTGCTCCCGAGCTAGCCCTAGCCGAGCTGACCGCGCGGCAGGGTGGACCGGACACTGTATTGTGTGCAAGTGACCCCATTGGACGAGCGTCGAGCCCTCCGAATGACCGGTACATGACCGCGTCATGCAAAACGCCCTCGGACTTTGATGCGGGGTTGCCCAGCTGCCCCCTCCGCGACCACTGCGCAACTTGTTCCACAGGTATTTTCGATTATGACCTGTTATTGTTGGCCGTTATTTAAACAACATTGATCCATTGCGGCAGCAACGTCGGAAGCTAACACATAGATTAAGCTTAATATTCTACATACCTAAAATTCCTAGCAAAATAACATGGAATGAGAATTTGTTTAACAAGAAGAATTATTTCATATGTTGTCATCTAGCCAATTAAGCTGAATATTCGTTTCAACCTGTTATTAAGTTATTCAAAATTTGTCGTAGTAACGATACTTGCTGTGATATATCGACGGGTGCAAAGTAAAAAGAGTCAACTGCAATTTAGAGATTTTTGTTTTATTGTAAAAACTAACTTAAAATATCATGTTCTACAACATAGCAAAAACAAAAATACAAATATCACCTTATTTTTGGTACTTTTCTCACGTAAAAGAAGACAACTACGCCTGTCTTGTGAATTTGCACGATGTAGATGCAGATACCTACCGCTGGCCGTTTATGCGCGGTACGCGCGGGTGGGCCGCGGTCACTCATATAACTTCATCAGTCAGCTGACATGTTCTTTGCCGGCCGGCGCGAATATTTGTTTGTTTTGGTTTGTTAAGTGATAAAGTGTGTGTAAAAGTGTTATCATATTAGTAAACAGTTTGAGTTCAACTCAATAGACATGGACAGACGTAAATTATTGGTGAATTTGGGCAAAACGAGACGACAATGCGCTATTATGAACCGAGAAGATCTATTACAACTTATCAATAACGACCGTGACACTAGTTCAGGTACGTATTTTTTATAATACAAGTTTAATGTTATTGTTATTTTGAACTTAAATCATATTTAGTTGTTGTAATTATGAAAATAGATTATCATTGATATTCTTAGTTATGAAACGACGCATAAACGACTATCTGCCATATAGCTTTTTCTACGTTGCGATTGTGATGTAGATGTCTCAATTTACTTTTGTAAATTAGTATTGTTTGCTATGTTTATGAGTACCTAACTATGTTAATTCTTATTGTTAGCTATATTAATTATCTTATAATGAAATTATATTACTTACTGTTATTTTTTACTATTGTTTCATGTTCAGAAAGTCCGAAAATACCTTTTAAAGAAGATGAAAGCTTACAGAACATAAGTGATGGTTTTTTCGAAGAAAATGCTGTGTTGGCCGATGAAGTTATTGAAAATCTTATAGATGACCTTGATGTGTCAGCGATGAAGACAAATGAGTATCAGTTAACTTCTCAAGATTATCCCCCATGTTCTGTGTACTCTAGGTCGATCACACCAGTTCACTCTCAATTTGAAATACAAATTAATTCCGAAAATGTTGATGTTGATAATAGAGAGTCTTCGAGCAAATTATCGGATACACCAACGCCCTCAGAATACAATTCATTTACTTCAAGTCCACCACGTCCATTATCAGAATTAGATCATTTTATTATAAGCGCAAACTTTCTATCTTAAATTTTACTGTTTTTGATATGGGACGTAAAAACGGAACATGTTATATGCGGCCTGAAACTATAGCTAAGCGGGGTTCAAATGAAGTGGCTAGTTGTCTTTATAATTTTATACAACAGTCAAATGATAGAGGTATCAAAGATATCCGCCTGTGGTCCAATAACTGTGGCGGTCAGAACAGGAACCGTATTGTATTTCTTATGTATGTATACTGCTCCCAAAAATATAGCATTGATATTCATCACAGATTTTTGGAGAAGGGTCACACCCAGCAGGAAGGCGATAGCGTCCACGCATTAATTGAGAAATCTTCGAAGAGAAAAATCATTTTTTGTCCTGAAGAATGGTATACACTCGTTCGGTGGTGTAAAACGTCGGGCGATGCTAATGAGGTTATAGAAATAACACAAGACCAAATTTTGGATTTCAAAATGTGTATAAATGATTTTAAATTGACAAAAAATACACAATGAGAATATAAAATGGAATCAAGTTCGAGAAATAGTCGTTAAAGCAGAGAATCCTTACACAATATTTTATAAATATGATCTAAATGATGAAAACCCCAAGCGAATTGACTTGGTGCGAAAAGTAACTACTCGTTCCCACCGTGGCTTTCATGATCCCAAAAAATGTTATAATGAACCCATTATGATTACAAGTGCCAAGTACAAAGACTTAATAAGCCTCTGCCAGCAAAATTTGATACCTCCTAGATATCATAACTTTTATAAAAAATTTAAACATAGTTCCTGTGCTGATGGTAATGAGACTGAATAATTTTTGAATTGGTTTTAAAATAATTAAAAATAAGAAATTCTTCATAGGTTTTTAGTATTGATACAGAGTTTTATTATTGTTTAGAATTTAATTTTCTACTTACCTATATCATAAGTGATAGACCTACTCATAACGGTACGAACGAATAGAACGTACTTTATAGGATTGATTTTCATTTTTGTGTTAACTAAGTCATCGAAACGACTCTAAGGCCTCGTTTAATTTAAGTTTAATTAAAGGCCTAACTTGATCATTGTGACTGATATATTTTTTTTAAGTATAAAAAGTTTAGGCTTTCTAGATTTTATTTTAATTTTTTTTTGTTTCAAACGAAGTTTATATAATTTTACTGTTGAACTCTCAACCAAAGATCCTGCAATTACCTACCTCATTAATTATGAGTAAGATTCTTATTGATTTTATTTTTCTTTCCAAAAATGTATGAGAAGTTACGTTTTTTACGATAATAAATTAATGATTCCTAAGTAAATATTTCATTTAACCTCCTTCTAAACCGTGTACCTTAGACAGAAACACCTTACACCTTACCGACGCAGAAAAAGACATCTGCGAAATTATGTTCAGAACTTGATGTATTTAAGATGTAAAACGCTCATTAGCTAATTTTAATAATAAGAACTGTTACACTTTTCGTATTTTCTGAAATATATCAATTAAACGTTACTAAATCCAAATTTTGGAATTCCCACGTAGTAACGACCAAGTGGTAGTTAACACAGTTGTCATATTTTTAAGCGCAGTGTAGATGCAGACAACTACAATATCTCATAAATTAAATATAATTAGAAGAAATGAAATATACATGTCGATATATTATTAAATAATGAAGCAATGATGAAAATTTCAATAAATTTGGTTTAAAATTGACAAAATGGGAGCATTTTTTCCTATTATTCGCTCTCCTGAAAAGTAGCTGTTTTGTAGATGACTCTTTTTACTTTGCACCCGTCGATATATAGTTATTATTGTTTAGGACATCTACATCTCAATCATGTACATATGTACCAGTCTGTATATCTGTATGTTTTAGTCTGTATGGTTTTGGGTTGATTGTTTGATGATCTGTTATAAGAATTTATTGGCAAATTCTATGGCATCTGGTTCCTAAAGCAGAGCAACGTATTTTAAAGTTTTTTTTACTTCTTAGGTAGGTAAATGAGATTCCCCCATAGGTGTATGAGAGTGTAGGTGATATCTCTTTTTAGTGAGGATATATTTAGGCAGTAGTGAACGTTTCCAGCGTTAGCATCCAATTTATTTTTTCTTGGACATATGCTGATTTTATCGAATATATCCTTTACGGAAAAGCTTTTGGTATGACTCAATTAATTTGACTTTAAAAATGTATATACTTACTTGATTTTTCTTGAGATTTTTTTTGTCAAATTGTAATAGACATGTTCTTTAAAATATTGATTAGAAGATCAAATTGATTATATATACTATAAGGTTTTAATTGAAGATTACAATATCACAATTAACCTATCGCGACTTCGTCGGCGTGACTTTTTTAACTTTGGTAAAAAAAAACGATGTTACTTCTAATACCTCCAAGAATATGTGTACAAAATTTCATGATGATTGGTTAAGTAGTTTTGACGTGAAAGCGTAACAAGCAAACTTACATTCACATTTATAATATTAGTAAGGATAAGGTTTTAATTGAAGATTACAATATCACAATTAACCTATGAACTAGTATTTATTACTAAATTCGCCAACCCACAAAGCTCTCCCGAAGGGTTAAGCACAAGTGTAAATTATAATTCACCTGGATAAAGTATAATTTAGGTGCCAGTGCTAGAGGGGGCGATATCGACGTCATTGCGATACAAATGCTACGTAGGCACGGTCTGAGAAGTGCTCCCTTTTGCTAACAGGTTTCTATTCAATGTTTTCTTTCAATCAACATACTTCAAGTATGAAATACTATTACGATTTAAATCATGACCAGCACTAAACCCTGTGTCCACATGACTAGTATCTAGTAATTGTTATTGTAGACAAAAAGCTTCCATATGAACATAGCAGCGACTAATTTGAAATATTATGTATTATTTGGTTGGTTATTGTCGATAATTAGGCAGTAGGTAATATCGTAGGCAAGTCACTTCCGCGTCGGCCGCAGTACGACCGCGGTATTCGTCAGATTTATAGCGAGCTTGACCGTGAGAGCTGAAGCGTGCCCGTTTTTTGCCTAATGCGTTATTTATTAAAATTTGATTATAAAACAACCTAAGTTAATTTTATAAGCCAACGTCATGTCAAAACTGGGAATGTAATACATAAACACAGTCGCCTTAGTAGCTTCATGAATATGTATGGACCTACGGCGTTAATATATTTGCCTTTTAATAACATAAGACCTCAATTTAACTAATTACGGTATTAGATGTTAATGGAAGGATGAAGGTTATTTCATAGATATAATCATAAAGCAATAAAGTTTCTAGAATCATACTTTTACAAAGTCCAATACCTACAATATTATAATTGTAACTGATACCTACTTCTGCAGTCATCAACGCATTTAACAATCTTTGCATTGGAAATTTATTCCGCTGTCGATTACTTCTATACAGAGAAAATATACCGTATAACGGAGGTCAATGATGCAACTAGGCACTAGTGGGAGCTTTAAAGGTATCCATTAAATGCTAATATTCATGTTCACTTACCATAGAATTATTTTGTTTTTGTTATAATATAGTGCCAAAGATAAATAACGCCTGTCGTCAAACATATAGCAACATCATTATAACCCTTTAATGTTCTTGACACTACATTATTTCAGATGGATACGAACGTATAAAAACAAAAACTTAGCTAAGTCACTGTTTACTTATATTTTGTTGTTTCAAGTTTTTCCATTAATCTGAACTAAAGTTGATTTAAAATCTCTAAGTTATAATAGGTATTCGATTATGATAAACTTGGTCAAATAATCTATATATTATAATATATTACAATGAAAAAGTAAAACACTTAAATGTTGAATGTCAATATGTCACGTAATATGGCCAAAGACCAAAAGAGCCGCTAAAGTGCCAGATGCTTGGAGTGGTACGGTACACTATGTAGGCACCACTACATACATATATTAGAATAGTATTTTCGAATGTCAAATATTGGTTTTGGCGGCGGTCGTTGTACAAACAAATGGTGTTTATTTCTCTAAAAACTTCGGCGCGCGCCGCTGACATTTTTGTTTAGATAATAATTGATTTTTTATTTACTTCTCGTTTGTTGCTGCACGAAGACAACGGCAAATAGCTTTTGGGATATTTTCTCACGAAAAACGAGTCCGTCGTTGGTACATACAGTACATCATATTACTTGCGAAAATGCTTCAAAGTAAAGGGTTCAATTCTCGGACAAGCATTGACCGCACACGGTTCCGGCGCGCTCGTGTGTCACACGTCAGATCAAATGCTCGAGATAACACTAAAACTAATGTACGCTCAACTCAAAGCTTTTCACAATCACCGGTGAGGGCAATAAATAAAGCTTCGCCGAAGAACGGGAGCAATTAATATGGGCGCGCCCGTCTCGCGTGAAAGTAGCCACGGACCACATGTGAGGACCGTGGCTGCCTTACACGTTCATATATACACATATCGATAAGACCAATACAAGAACCCACGTCGCACGCAATGGACTTAATATATTATACCATGAGGCTGCTCACTTCTTTTAAGGGTTTCACCCTGCCTCACGGCAGAGTCTTAGATGCAGGTAAGTAAATAGAGCAATGGGCCCAGAGAATAAAGTTGGTCAGGGGTTCCTTGTCCATATATTCTGAAAAGTACACTTTCAAAAATAAATTTTAAATACCAAAAACCGAATGGTAAGTGGTGCTATTTATGAGCTAAAGGTCGCGGGTTCTATCCCCGATGATGCTGATATTTGTGAGTCATTCGTGTGGAATTACGTATTGAGTGAATTAAAGATCCTATATCATTTTATATAAAATCATTTGTCGTTTTTACGAACAGATGCCGGTACCCAGTATACTAACATAGATGGTTAATAATATTCATAGAGAATATAATAGTATCTATTGATATAACATAAAGCATTAAAAATATCGGTCGTGAGATTGTATACAGCTAAACCAATTATCTTCCTAAATTGCGCTTAATAAAGAATAAATCATGAATGGATATCGTAATCATAGGCTTTGGTTAAGTAAAAACATAAATGCATCATAGGTGTACAATTACAAACGAATATCCAATTACGTTAAGCCGACTTGATATTCGTCTGACCTACATTGAATATTTTGCGATGTAACCTCCTACGCTTTCGTTAGACATGTCGATATTGGCATATCTTTGATTTGAATACAACTAGGACGGGCGAAGTGGCGACTGTGCCAACTGCTCAGTGTATGCTAATATGCGCCTCGGGCGTTAAGCGCAGTAGGGCGCGCCGCATGTGTGTACGTAACCCAGCAGTATTCAGACTTGCCTTATTATTAGCAATAACACTTTTAAACTGAACATTAACATCACAATATCGGAATATAGTTTTGAAGTGAAATATAAAACGCAACAAGCGTACGGCCTGATGGCAAGTGGTTGCTGTAGACTTTGAATGCTTGCAACAAGAGCATCCTTCTACCCTGCAAAAATATCTTCATCCCTATCTTTAAGAACTCCATTATGAACTCTCAAGGGAAAACCTCAACGGTGCGTTCATTCCACTGTCTGAGTGTTTTGCCTGTACATACATATACATTTGTAATAATCCTAATAATCCTCCCGCAAGAGGTCCCGAAGGGGTAGGCAGAGGTGTATAGGTAATACCCATACACCCACTTTCCACCAGAGATATATTTTATTATTATTTATTATTATTATATTTTAGGTGCCAACGTGACAGATGGCGAGTCCATCGCCCTTGCTCAAGCACGACTACACATACACTTTGAATTGCTTCTCAGACGTATGCAGGTTTCTTCTCGATGGTTTCCTTCACCGTAAAGCTCGTGGTGGGACTAATCATTGTAATTAGATCAGAAAAACTCATTGGTACAGTGGGGTTTCAAACTTGTGGTCTTTGTGTCGCAGGCAACTACTCGAACCACTCGGCCACAACGGCTACTATGCATTTATATTATTATGTAATGTTATTACATCAACTGTACCACGTTAATCAATGTTTACTGTTAGACATTTCTTTTGTCGTAATGCGTTAACAAGACCACAAAAGACTTCACAATACAGCTTTGGCTATTCAAATACCTAAAAATGTCCACCTTACTTACTATCTTGCCATATTAACTTCATCTTTACAAAAGTCATAAAAAAATTGAGAGATGTTATTATGTGGGTGTCCATTGTGGCTTTACAGAAATGGCTAAATAAATGATATTTAGCGTGTCTCTATGAATCCCACACGAGTAGCGTTAGAATTTTTTACCTTAAACTGCTGCACAGTATGAAAGAGAGCTGAGGTGGTCGAGTAGTTTAAGTGTCATCAGCAAAGCTACGATAGTAGGGTTCAACCCTGGTGGTATCTATGAATTTGATAATTCTGAACTTATTAATATTGATTTATCAAACCACGGGCTTTAAGGTGAACGAAATCAACGCAAGAAAACATGTGGCGGCGGTGGCAGACATCTGTCACGTTGACACCTTAATATATTATTGGCGAAATCTAAACCTTCCTCTTCGCGAAGTTCAATATTTACCGAGCGAAAAACATTCTACAAAGTTCGCTCGTACATCATTCGCCAATCGTTCATAATACCATGATACCAACCAATGCTACATAACGTTGTAAATATCGTCTGTAACATCAGGAAGATCGAGAATAACACAAAATTATTGCCTTACGGCAAAGTTCTCGTATTGAAAATATTTTATGAGCAATTATCACAAAATCAACCGATTTATGCACTTGAAAGAAATCAGTGGGGAAAAAACCATGAGACCAACGCAACCTGGCTACGGGCTACGCTTCGTAGATCATAATCTGAGGAGTATTTATATGTGCGAGCTTTCTAAAGCCCTACGAGGTAATGCAGTGAATATTGAACGGAAAACACCAATGACAACTGACACGCTATGTTACAATGATATTTTATTACAAGCTCCGATCAGAGGCGTTGCACCTGTACTTTGAACAGTGAATAAGCATAAGGCAGGTGAAGTGTCCGAATTACTTAAATAGTTACCTTTACGGTGTAGGTACTTGCTGACTACGATTATTTAGATTTCATTTTAATTAATCAGCGGTTATGAGGGGTCACTGTTCGGCTCATTTACCATGAGTATGGTTTCCATATCTTAGCTTTGCAACGTTTAATTTGTTAGACATCTTTTGTAAAATATTTGGTTTGAGTGAGCTTCATATACAAATGTCAAACTATTTAGGTAAGATAATTTGATTATACATTATATATTAAAGCTTACTCAGTACCCATAACTGGATTTATTTAGTAACACTGTTAATAATATTAGCCGTGGTGGTAGAGTAGTTCGAGCAGTAGCCTGCCACACAAAGATCGCGAGTTCGAACCCCTACTGAATCAATGTGTTAAATGATTCGTCTCACCAGGAGCTTTACGATGATGGAGAGGAAACCTGCATACGTTTGAAAAGAAATTTGAAGATGAGTAACGGCGATAGACTCGCCATCTGTCAGTTTGGCACCTAAAATATATCTCCGGCGGAAAATGGTTGCGAGGACATTACCTACACGCCTCTGCTACAGTTGCATTTCTTGCTGTTACCCTAGTTAATGAAAAAATATAAATAATTTAAAAGGCTTAAGATTTAGTTTAGAAGTGCTTTGCCTTCATAGCGGTCAGCTTATATATATATATAAAGGTATTTATATATACATATAAATATTTATTACTTTACACCATAATCTGGTAAATAACACCATCCGGAAACCCATAGGTATTTGTTTATTTCAATACTGCAATTGTTTTTGTATTTGCTCTTACTAAAATTCTAAAGCAAAATGTCAAAAATATAACGATATTTAATATTGACGGCGTTGAGTGTTCTATCTTATGCAGATGATAATACTGTATCCCAGCTTCATTAAGTCGTATACTTGCATTAATTAACAGTTGAAGTTACGAAGGCAGTCGCTCGTAAAATTAGTTTGCGTGTATTAATTCTTTTTTATACTGTCGTATATTGTTAATACAACAGAAGTGAAATAGCGAATATGATAAAAGTACTATCGTTAAGATTGACGCTAAATATAATATTACTTACTAATTCATCGGGAGCTTAATAATACTTGTAATCATTAGCAATCACGGCGTGTTCAACAATGATATTTGCGCGGCCATCAAAATAGATGGACAAATTGATCTTGACACTTTGTATATTTTTTATTCGTACGAGCTCGATTACTCAAGTCATGGCAGTCATATATATATTGCGCGTCAAGTATAAACCGTTGGGTCGATATAATTAATCGTGTAATTTAATACTTGTTTAAACATAAACAAAAACCACATGCAGATACGGACAGCTACGCACATCATATGATAAACAATTTATGTGCTCAATCGTAAGCGTAAGAAAGAAATAAATATAATTAGGTACATTTCTTAATACATTTAACACATGGCTAAGTTATAAATTGCCAACAATATTCGTAGTCAACCATAGATCGCCATATAAATCTATATATTTATGGCAGTAATTTATAACAGCATGCTTAATTTTCGAAATTTGACACACATTTTGTTTACGAGAACCAATTAATTTTATTATGAATGAGTAAAACAAGAGTATTAAGACGTTTGCAGCGCAGTATGTTGGCCACAAGGCGAGCGCGCCGCAGTACCTGTGGAGAGCGTGTGAAGTCCGGTGAGCTAGGGGATTCCTAACAAAAGAATATTTAAATTCGCTCCTGGACTGACTCGCATGAATGTACATTACCCTATGACCGTATTATTTCTAACATGCGAAGATAATAGCTCATCGGGGCGATTCTTAATTTTTTTTGTCGCTTTCTTACATTCAACCCTTTATTAGGGTCCGCAACGCTTAAGGGTTTTTGTGCAGCCGGTGCGTTCAAAATTTACAAGGAGAAATATAATTAATTACTGCTATGAATTTGCAAATGGTGACAATATGGATATACAAATTATATCGATGTAGGTAGGTATTCTAAACATGAAATGAAGATTATTTTGTCTGTCAATGCTAAGGAAAGAAAAAGTAAGATTAACGTTGTACAGTCTTGTCTTGTTAATTGAACGTTTAATGGTAAAGTTGTCAGTTTTTACATTTCGATATCACCATATAGGTATAGATTTTAATTAAACGTTCGTGAATGGTTTTTGTTCAATTTGGTTTAAAAAAATGAGGAAATAATTAAGACAAAAAGTCTGCATGTTGTAATTATCGCTGTACGCGATCTTTCAAATTCTCACGTGTGTGTTTGAATTGGATGGCCCAGTGGCGAACTTGATTGTGGTAAACAACAATAATGAATAAACGGTCGCCGCGATGGATTGTGAGCTGTACCCGGTGTTTTTAACACCTTACCCTGTAATTTGACAATCAGTAAGCCAGCGAGCTCCAGGACTATTGTAGCGCGCATAGGAGCTGACCCGCTGAGTCCCGAGCCTGTAATTTTGCGGTTACGCGCAGGTGCTTATTACATAACAACTTTAACATCGTGATCCTAATCAGCGAAATATTTAAATTTAATTTTTAAGTTTGATAATGAAAACATTCCACAAAGTTTATTAGAATCGTAGTTAGGTTAGGAGAACGAATAATTGTTTAAATAAGTGTTCTTAGTGGTAGCGATCTGAGTTTGGTTTGATTTGTCTATCAATATCATCCTTTATGATCCTTTATGAAACACCCTGGTTGTTGACCTATGTAGTGCTAGTTCTCAACGGATTATTTCTTGAAAAGACAATAATGATGTTGGTATACATTTGCGTTCTCATCAACGTTAAGTAAATTTGAGCATCGATTCAATCGAACGGATATTGCTCAGAGTGGAAGCCATTGTCAACGTATGATCGCTTATTTAATAAGACCATCAGGCACCTAAATTCTCCGCAAAGATTTCACACGGTGAGCGGTGCCTTGACCATTGTCTCCCTGTCATTAATAGGAGATAGCGGCCCCGCATTATATCTGCAACCCTTCCTTAGCCTGTGTCCATAGTGTTACGTGGCCCGCGGTACTGTCTCACCGTTTTGACAATACTCGTTGGGGAGCCTCATTGTTTCGCAGCATCCAAGGGCCCCGTCGTGAATTTATGCTCGCCTGTCATAACAGAATGAATTTACGCATTGTGAATCAATACACTGATTTCATCTAAAGACTGCATTGTCTCTGGGTGTCGAGCTTACATAACGTATTAGGATATGTCAGCAAACAGTTATTGGGTAAGTGGATATTCTTAGTTGAGACAATGGATGATCATTTATATTATGCCAATTTTTGATAGAAATGCGGTCACGTTACATTATCAAACAAATTGTTGTTTCATGTTTATAGATACGTAATTGTATAATCATGCATTTATTGATTTTTGTCGAATCAATATGGGTCTTATGTAAATATATGGTTTAATATCAAAATTAAGTTTGGCTTACAGTAACTTAGCGCGACACGACCTGCTAATTTCGTCTTAATAATTTGGATTCTTGTTCCAAATAAAAGTTTTCTTTCTTGCGATTCGTTAAGGGATATAAATCAAGTATTATGTCAAATTTTTATAATAAATTATAACGACTGGCTAGCACTATTTGGTACCAAATTATAATCTATTGATTCCAAGCAAATTGTCATTTTTACAATGCCTAACTTACATTATTATATGTAATTTAAGTATTGTGGCACCTGGATGGCTTATCCAAATTAAATGGCCATTGAGTTAATATACATAGAAATGCTTAAATTAATTTTCAAATCATGATTACCGTTTCTGATGTTAAGAGTGCCTGGTAGCAAGGCGAAGACTGTTTACATTTAATACTGTAATTTCATAATGCAAGCGTTTAAATGCATAGCTTTTCGTGAGTGGACGCAAAAAAGCGCGGAGGCTCGCTGCATCGGCGATTATGGCCCTTAAAATAACATCGTACGTTTAAGTTAATGACAGACACACCGACAAAATGCACTTATAATTGCTTATACAAAGAGTTTTGGTGAAAAATTATCATGTATATGGTATTACAGTGGTGTTCTCCCACGGGATGCGGGAAGCAGTTTGCACTTAAAGTTCTGGCACGAAACGAGCATCTGAAGTCTTACTTTGGAATGTTTATATGCAAGTTACGTGGCTCTCTAAGCTTGTAAATGGATACTAGATCATACGAAGGTTTTTTACGAAAGAGGCGGGCATTTGGTCCATTATTTGTAGAAAGATAACGACCCCGTTGCTTGTCAGTTAAACATATATGCAGAAGTGCGACGATCAATATATTCAAAAAGCTTAAACTAGTAGACACATTTAGTAGGATTTTGAATGGATTTTTTTTATCAAATCATTATTTGTCAGCCCGCTTTCATCTACGACGCGCTACACCACGATAACTAAATAAACAAAATTTATTCAGGAAAAAAGTTAATGCTCAGGTCTCACCGTGGGGCGTAGCTATTACCTATTACATAGATGAATTCCATACCACACTATGCTATTTGGGGTTCAATAACTTTAGATACTGAGTATGATTTACTTGAATATTGATGGAAAATTGACGTCTACGCAGAATCGGTTCAACTTGAGAAGTTCAATTCTCAAAGCAATTAGCGACTCCTAGCTGGGTGTGCAGGAGCATAGGTACTTATATACCAGGTACAGCGATAAATTCCTGTAACTAGCCGGTGGTTACTAACCAATAATCGTCGTTACGCATTTGCATAATTGTCCCCGCTAAGTGTCTGTATCTACATAAAATTGCATCTTTTTCATGACTCCTCTATATTTAGCCATGATGAAAATCGCTTCAATCGAATATTTTCCCCGACTTAATTCATACTTATTTTGCAGGTATTTTTTGGACTAGAAATGAATAATAACGGAAGAATTACGACACGATAAATTACGAAGCTGTCAACGACTTAGATTAAATTACTGTATTATTAATTCAAACTAATATTACAAATGAAAATAGGTGTCTGTCAAGCGGATAAGAGACTCGACCTTCACATTAGAAAGCGCTGAACAAATTTTGATGAAATTTGTTATGGAGATGCCTATCCTATTCTATCTTAGCTCGGAGGAGTTTAACCTAATAGGAAAAATACTAGTTTAGTAGTATGCCACAGTTTATAGGGAAGAACTCCAATTACTGAAACTAGATGAAAAGAAACGATAACACGAGATGAAGCTAGTATACTACAAAAAAAAATATTGATCTGTGCAATTTGATTATTGAAGTATCTTGGGTACGCAAAATGGTGGCTATAGTAATTAGAGTCGATCAAATTGAGAAGCTTTTCGACTTTCTATTTAAATTATTGTCCTACAAAACACATTTTAGTGACTTGATTCAAAGGTAATAATGACTGTTGAATGAATTTCACTCTTAAGTGGTATTTTTTGTGGAAGTGGGGTTCCAATTTGATCTTCAAATAATGCTATTAACTTATAAAAGATAACAAATTGAGAATATTAAATGTATGTAGGCTATGTACATATTTAGCTCCTCCAAGAACCTAGTTTTGTTTAGTTGGTAGACATAGTTACACGATTGGTTTGCTTGAACATAGGTCTTTAACATCTTGGATCTAATTCTTAGATCCAAGTTAGATAGTCCTTAGATTCAAGCATATATATATTTAGCCTTCCCACAAGGGTCCCCTAAGGGGTAGGCAGAGGTGTATAGGTATATACACCTCTAATACACACCACTGTCCGCCAATTATATATATGCCATAAATATATACATTTATCATATCCATAACGACGGCACCTAAATTCTAAAAGTTTATTCCTATTCCTTGCATGTATGATGCTTGTTCAGGGAAATTAAAATGCTAACCCGTCTTGATGGAAACCTAACACACATGTATATAACTTTAAAGATCTTTTTCTGTTCCTATATTTTTGCATAGGTGTATAGCAGTTTGTTATATAAAATATTTCGTATTGAATGCTTATAGATTAAACCGTTCGCTTAAAGATAAAGCCACGCGGATAAAATTTTTTAATGGATACGATTGAGATGTAAATATGTAGTATATACCTATACAGAGCTGTTAAAGGATATTAGCACTATTTCACGCACTGTAATTGCCTGGCGTGTAATTATATTCGTATTTTGATTAGCCAAGGTAAATGTGCAGACGAGTTTTATAAAATTCCAATACAAACTTAAATTTACCAGATTATTAGGAACAAATTTATAAGTATTCACGCTACCCTAAAAAGTTCCGGAAAGAGTTACAGTGACATCTGTTTTTTGTCGGATGAACTATTTGGATGACAGATAGCGAGTTGGTCTCCGTCTCGTAGATACGAATTCTAGAATTACGTATGAGAAGAAAAACCAAGGCGCGTGCTTTGGTGTAATATCATTTAAGGCACTGTGAGTTACGAAAACTAATTGGTACTAACCGACCATTGGGCATGAACCTACTTTGCTAACTTTGACGATGACTACTTAAACTACCCAGCTTCCGCAGCTACTTGCGAGTAATAAAAATGTTATAAATCATGTTTGAAAAGAACGTCACGATAAAGAGCGACGTGTTTAGTTCCATTTGTGGAGCGAATGTATTTGTGAATTTAATGTATTATGTGACTGCTCAATGACATCATAAGCACGATATAAAATGAGAACGGAAGGCAGAAAAAAATGTAACAGAAAACTATTTATTACAGAGACATTTCCGTTCGATTCGATTGGAGATAATTTTTAATCTTGAGAACTGAACACAGCTAATCTAATTAGATGCCAACTAGTGGAGCTGGTCAATAAAAACGGTTATGAAGTTGGAATGGACGCGGCGGCCAGGCGACAATTACGTGTCCCTATCTGATTGCGTATCATGGAGCTTTTATGATTTATGCTGAAACAACTTTACGTAAATACCCTTAATTATACCATATTACGAACAATCGCTCATTTGTCCCTGTTGACTAACGGCCACAGTTAGAGCTGATGTTATCAGTACTCCAAATACCACGCAAATACCCACCATTGTTATGTCTCAATAGAAATATTGTCATTATAATTAAATTATTCGTTTTGTAAATGGAATACATTGTTTTCTAATAAGAAACACTATAGTTACATGTGTTCATACGTATGTATGTGGTTTATTCCTTCCAAGTAGACAAATTGCTTGTAGTTCTTTTGCTTTAAAATTGTTCTCGCCTATAAACATGTTTACTGTTAATTTAGTCACAGTTAATATTCAATACAGTAAACGCTGCAGCTTAACATAAATAATTCATGGGACTATTCATACTTTATTTGAGTTACTAAGATTATAGATGGAGTAAACGTGAGTAGTCCCTTTTCCAATTGGAAAACAACTCCAGGGCTGTATGACGCTCGCATCTTATAGTTTTTGTAATGGAATGGAATGGAGTAATGTTAAATGTCGTTTGTGCGACGTATGGTCTCGCCCGAGGCGAGGGCAGCTCCGGCTGGCAGATAACGGAGCTCCGTCCGTGAGGCTGATTTATCGTGGACATCCACTGAACCTATCCGATTTGCATTTAGATAGCGCTGCGGCGGGCGGCGGGCGGCGGGCGGGGCGCGGGCCGATTTACTCTATCGCCCGTAAATTAACTATAAAATGATCTTTGTGCAAAAAACCCATGATGCCCTCCCATGCCAATAATTACAGATTTAATCGTAAATCCTCAATGTTGTTCTCCGAGTAGGTTTCCATATCCTTTATTTCACTAAATCACAAAATATATAAGTAAATGTAGGTTAAGTAAGAACATGCATATATATCCTACAGGCACAAACTATGCTACGAAGTCTTCTCATAATGATCTTGTCATAAATATAAAATAAGAAATACTGGTATGAAACAAGTCTTATTATGATCACTCACTATAAACATTTTGTCTCTCAGAAAGTATTCGCTCCCATAAAAAAAATCCCATAAGGGTCCCCGAAGGGGTAGGCAGAGAAGTATGGGTATTACCCATACACCTCTGCCCACTTTCCGCCAGAGGTATATTAGGTGCCAACGTGACAGATGGCGAGTCCATCGCCGTTACTTAAGCACGACTATACATACGCCTTTGAATTTCTTCTCAGACGTATGTAGGTTTATA
>JACCPG010008377.1:0-24238 GCA_016069955.1 Drepana arcuata | reverse complement strand
GCCATCTGTCACGTTGGCACCTAATATACCTCTGGCGGAAAGTGGGTGTGTGGGTGTGTGTATTTATACACATAGTGGAACATTATGTATACATGACAATATATCTTTCTTGCTTTAGTAAAGCATGAGCGTGTTCGTTCTTCGTTTATTCCCTGCTATTTATTTCAATAAGCAAATAACAGCCTAATATGAATGTTTACATCATCTCTGGTAATAGCGGAGTAGATGGCTTTACTGACTTCGAAAAAGAGGTGTTGTTTTATACAAATATAGGTAGAATAACGTAGAGGGAAAGAAGGAAGAGGCATATCAAACACTACTATAGATAGTGCCACGAACACGCGCCCCACTATCCTTCCCTATAGTTTATAGTGTAAGTGTGTGCAACCTTCCACTAATGTTTGAGTATTGTCGGTACACACTGATTACCTATGAGTGCACACGCACACTACAATTAATAGACTTAGGTCATACTCCCCGCATCACGCGACCCCCTCAACTAGAAATTTATGGGGCGCGTCTTTTGGAAGGCACATCTATAACATCAAATCGTTCGGACTCTCATAGACGGGAACGTTTGTAGAGTACTCGAAACCAGCGTGTATGAAGAGACTGGTGAATGTGGATGAAGCCGAAGAGGTATGTAGGGCTGGAAAACTGGCGGTCTACTCACACTGCCCGAGTGGGTTTCGGCGTGATGATATATTAGTATGTATATCGTTGTCTTACACGTTTGTCCGAAACAAAACGATTTCCAGCTCGAATCCCGACTGTACCAATGAGTGTTTCTGAACTAAATACAGTGATTAGTCACACAACGAGCTTTACGGTGAAGGAAAACATCGAGTGTCCTATTTTCCTAGGTAGTCTGTACAAATGTACTAAAATAAGTTTATTAATAACCATTCCTTGTTTCCAATAGTAGTTTACAAAATATTCATTAATGTATTATTAATAATATCATTGTTATATATAAATGGTTTCTCTAAACACATCGGCCATTTTGAAATTGATCCTTTTACGAAACGAATCCTAGCGTTAGCCACTCATTGTACTGCGATTGTTCTGTGAGGAAACGCGTTTAAAATATGATTTTCTTTATACTCTTGAATTGCATATGGCAGTTTTTTATATCCTGTGGGGCTAGCTACCATGAACAATATAGAGGTAAGTTATAAATAAAGTAAATGTGGCCATGTCAGCGTTGATAGGCAGTAAAAGTTTGAGCAAGAATGCTCGAGTTGCTGTCCACAACGCGATATTGGTACCTACTTTATTGTATGGCAGCGAGTCCTGGGTATGTCTGAGGAAGCATGAAAATTGCATAAATAGCGAAACAGTTAGTTATACAATGAGAGAGGGTATAAAAGCTTCTAATGCACACGTTTTGAGAAGACATTATTCCATTCCATAGTTAAGCCACCCCTTCGGGGTCCCTTGTGGGAACGCGTTAGTATTTTATATAATTATACGTATGCATTGTATTTCAGTACCAAATGCATTCACTGAAAAATGGGAATCATATTTATATGATAATAAAGAATATATCTTCCATAATTTTCCTGTAAATTGGGACAGCGCTACAATTGTATGTCGGTAAGTTATAAACCTTACATATTATTATGACCCTTAATAGTTTGTTAGAAGAATTATAAATCCTTTGGTTACTTATGTACCAGTGGCGTAGCTAGGGCCAGACGGGCCCCCAAGCTCAGGGGGCCCCACGGACTCTGACTTACTAACTATATATTACGAACTAGAGAAAAAATCTCCCACATTAGAAACATAAATAAACCGATTTCCAGGAATGCGACATTAATAATGGCAACTTAGTTTAAACTTCTCATTAAAATCTGTTTCTATATGTATTTATATATCCTCACGCCTTCCCACAGGGGTATGTATTTGTTATATTCTATATGTATTTGGTTTTTAATTTTATAATGGAGTCGACTGTGTCACGACGAATCTGGAGTACGTCGAAGTCGGAAAACGTCAAATACGGAACAAAAGATTTTAAATGAATTTAAATTTGATTTTGCATGCTGAAAACTCGGCAAAACATGTATGTACAAAATTATTTATTTATTAACACCATGTTTTTTGCAAATAAATGATTATTATTATTATTATTAAATAGTTTAAGTAGCTGGGGCCCTAGTTAATATTTTGCCGTCTTTGGTTACCTAGCAACGCCACTGAGAACGCAACATAGGTGTTGAATTAACATACCTTATTCGAAATACCGTACTTTGATCCAAAACCAAAACGTCACACGTAACTATTAAGGCCAAACTGAAGTGGTAGAGGGCTGGTCATATCTGCCGCATGTCTGCCAATCGCTGGGGCTAAATCACCACTGGCCCACCTGACACAACTATACCAAGAAGTACATGGCGGCTACATCTGTGGCAGTCCACAGCCAAATTACGTTGGACAGATAAATCTGGAAACCCTACAGCCTTTGCCCTCCTCTGATGTACCAGTCTAACTAAAACTTATGGGCGCCTGGTAGGGTCAGAGTTCCTTCGCCCTCCTCTGATGTACCAGTCTAACTACAACTTATGGGCGCCTGGTAGGGTCAGAGTTCCTTCGCCCTCCTCTGATGTACCAGTCTAACTACAACTTATGGGCGCCTGGTAGGGTCAGAGTTCCTTTGCCCTCCTCTGATGTACCAGTCTAACTAAAACTTATGGGCGCCTGGTAGGGTCAGAGTTCCTTTGCCCTCCTCTGATGTACCAGTCTAACTACAACTTATGGGCGCCTGGTAGGGTCAGAGTTCCTTTGCCCTCCTCTGATGTACCAGTCTAACTACAACTTATGGACGCCTGGTAGGGTCAGAGTTCCTTTGCCCTCCTCTGATGTACCAGTCTAACTACAACTTATGGGCGCCTGGTAGGGTCAGAGTTCCTTTGCCCTCCTCTGATGTACCAGTCTAACTACAACTTATGGACGCCTGGTAGGGTCTGAGTTCGTAGCTCTCGTACGTTGCATCTCGCTGGTGACTATATATACCTAGAGTGGCAGAGTTGGTTTTAACGAGCTGATGTCAGGAACTACTAACCGATGCTGAAATGATTTTGCATTTTCGGTGACCTTATCCGCGAAATATTGTATTTATGAAGACACTAATGAATGTGGACGAAGTATGTAAGTGTAGAGAGAACTGGCGCTCAATACTCTCTGCTTACTCAGTGAGGGACTCGACGTGATTATATTTATGTATGCATGCAAAATAGGTTTCTTATGGTAGTTTCTTCTCTGAAATATTTCACATATGTTAGCTACCCAGCTTAGATTTATTTCTATGCCAAATTTCATTCAAATCCGTTCCTGGTTGGGTGAGAAAGGTCCTGACAAACTTTCGGATTAATAATTAATATAAGCAGGACACAGTGAGGGAGCCTTATAATCGTCATAAATTTAAGAGATAGCCTCTTGTCAGCGTCTCTGATGCAACTCCTTCCATTTGCCACTGTCCAGCGCAATCTCTTTGACCTTCATATATGCCATGAGATACACTTTATCTTTGATCTCACACATATGTGTTAATATTGGTCTTCCTCTTCCTCTCTTCCCCTCTACCTTTCCTTTTGAGATATTCCTTAAGAAGCTGTCATGTCAAGAGACAGGGTGATAATAGATATTTTGACAATGCTTGGTTCCTTGCAGTGGTGAACACAACGCGTCCTTGGCAGTGCTGGACAACAAAAATAAAGCGGACTTTCTTGCAGAAGCGATGTCTGAGTCTCAATTCGGTAAGCAATCATACTTAGCACACGTGTAACTTCTATGAGCCGTGGTGGCCGAGTGGTTCGAGTAGCCTGCTAAGATTGCAAGCTCGAATCCCGACTACCAATTTCAAAATTAGCAATATGCATTTATATACAAACTGATTGTTAGTGAACCACATTTTGCATTAGTATAAACTCAGCGCTGTTTTGGAAGCATACCGCCATCTATCGGCACAAACAAATTACTGATTCGCATCTCATTACTTATTTTTTGTGTGAGGTTTTGCCGAGGGTTATACTATAGTAACATTGCATCATGGTAGTTAAACTCATGCGCGAAAGAGGGCGCTGTAACTTATTATGTTCAGTTTCTAATTTAACTTCCCAAAGGATACAGGTAAGGTGAATGCATATAACTAAGACAAAAATTGGTATGTACAGAATATTTTGTGGTAATGTGATGTCGTAACAATGATATCTTTGTGCGCTTAAGTCGCAAACGATGACTAAATCTTACGAGATAGATAAATTTAATGTACTACGGAATTGTATATCTTATCTTAATAAGATGGTATATATTAAGACTGAACTTACCACTCTGAAAAGCATATCTTTAATTTTTATAAAAAAAAGAAGATGTATTATTAATATATTAATTTAAAGTTTAAATCTTCTTCAGCTATAGATTCAGTATGGATCGGTGCGCGGCGCAAATCGGCCGATGACCCCGGGGGGTACAGATGGAGACTGGGGTCGGAGCTCCAGAGGACGGCGGTGAACGTGCTGGGCAGCGAGGATGGCGACTCCACTCGTTTCCCAGTGGTAAGTACAATCGAATCAGTTATATGTGTCAAAAAGAGGCAGAGGAAGATCACGTTCCAACTACTTACCTAGATCAAATCGATCGGATACTCAAAGACACGCAACTTTCGAGTACTCTTGACGCTTCCATTCTTGAGTGTCCCATCGCTCTGATCTAGGTAGTTGGAACGTGGCCTTCCTCTGCCTCTTCTTGCACACACTTTCGCTTTGTAAATCTGTTTCGTCAATCTTTCTTCACTCATCCTTTCTATATGTCCAAACCAACGTAACATGCCTTTCTTCATCTTTACAATCACGCCCTCGGTCACGCCAGTTGATTTGCGAATCTCGTCATTGCGGTACCATCTAAAATTTTTAGTCAGCACATTTTTTTAAGGGGACGCATCTCATCTGTTTTTATGTTATTTTCGTGCTTCCTCTGACATACCCAGGATTCGCTGTCATACAATAAAGTAAGCACCAATATCGCGTTGTGGACAGCAACTCAAGCATTTTTGGTCAGTAATAAACTCTTTTATTGCTGCAGTGGTTGAATCGAACCCGCATACCGGTGCCGGAAGCTGGTGCCGACTGCGTGGCCCTCGAACGAGTGTCCCACGACCGCCCCGTGTTCCTCGACCTACCCTGCTCCCTGGAACGGCCCTTCGTTTGTGAGAAAGGTAAAAGTCCTGGCCAAAAGATATACGTTTTAATTCTCTACCTAACATGGACAATCGGCATTTACAAAATTTGATAGGTTGTTTTGGATATAAAGAGATAAAATATAAAGAGGATGAGTGAAAAAAAATGATTCAATACGAAAGTGTGTGGAAAACATGGCAGAGTATGACCAGTTCCAACTACCTAGATCAAATCTATCTGACACTCAAGGACGGGAACGTCAACAAGAGTACTCGAAACCGGCGAGCATGTATGAAGATACTGATGAATGTAGATGAATCGATAGTCTGTAGTCTTGAGAAAACTGGCGCTCGCCTCTCTCTGCCTACCCTGTGTGAGTATATAAATAAAAACGTTGACATCACGAAATGTGAAGTCATTAAATACGAATATATCTTCAGAATGGCAGTATTCCCCTGACTCTTCCATCTTACTACACCTTAGTTACTAAAGGCGCATAAACAAGAGAGCGGCGATGGACCCGCCATCTATTGACATTGCCGAAACTTTTGTGAGGTGGCATGAATCGCTACACAAAAGCATTTTCGACCGCTAGTTAAAAGCTAATCAATCACTCCATTCTAGAAAGCGAAAGCCGCCTGCAAGTATCTGAGGTGAAGCAAGTGCGTTGCAGGACCGGGCTCTACCACGTCTATGATGGGAGGATGGACTGGCACCAGGCGGCTGCCTACTGCGTGTTGCGGAAGATGTCGTGAGTGGGCTCGGTATTTACATAAGCGTAGGATAGATGGCGTGAAAAGTCATAATGTTTATAGGCACGTGACTTGCACAGCCTGGCATTACATGACATTCATTCGTTGTCGAATAGATGGCGTTACTGGTATGTTCGGCACATCGCAGATTACAAACGCGAATAACATTTACCGATATTCGTAAATAGTCTTTTTAGTATATGACTGTATTGAAAATTACTAGTATTTAAAAAAATATATTCATTACTACTTTAAGACTTGTAATTTTGCAAAGTAGGATAATGAAATATTTTATTTTATTTTACTTTATTTACATCAAACAGTTCATAGGCAAATGCTACTTAGAAGTATTGCCTAGCTATAATACAGACTAGCCTACTCACTAATAATAGATGTGAGACAGCTTATACAGGGTAATCACTTAACACAGTTAACAATATTAATAAAAAGTTAGTTTGGGAAATATCGTACAATAATAACAAAATGTAACTCAAGTCCCACGGTGGGCGCCAAGCTTGCAAACGCATACTCAACTACCGTTAATAGTGTGTAAAGTTGTATGGAATAAAATAATTGTGTACTACTTAAAGGAAAACATATCCAAAATTATAGTCCCATGGTGGACTCATGGTGAAGATCTTAATACCTTGAAATACGTATTTCAGCTTAGCAAATATAGCCACAATGCGGTGCCTGAAGAAATTGGGAATGACTATGCTGAAAGCTCGACCAAGTGAGTTATATATTTGTCCCTAAGTACCTACGTACACACATGTACAACACACACATATAATGTATATCTATACAAATAAATAAAATAAGAGTGTCTGTTTGTTATACTAAAATAACCGCGTTTCATTAAATGCATATGGATGTATACATGGTACATACACCAAAATAACATTTTTAAAATTTTTTGTCTGTCTGTCTGTTTGTTCCGGGTAATCTCTGTAACGGCTGGACTGATTTTAACGGGACTTAACCTGACAGATAGCAGATGTTAAAAGGAATAACTTAGACTACTCTCTATAAACAAAAAAAAATTGTTCTATCTTTTTTGTTAAATTCCACGTGGACGAAGTCGAGGGCACAGCTAGTAATACATATAAGTGCACGCTTTCCCACAAGGGTTCCCGAAGGAATGGGCAAAGAGAGTAGAGTACTAGTTATCTCTTAACTTACAGACATCTTTCTGCTTCCAAGTTCATCAGTCTTATATCATATATGCTCATCAGGTCAAAATCTTATTAATATTATAAATGTGAAAGTTTGTAAGTTTAGATGTTTGCAGTTCTTTCACGGCAAAACGGCTGAACCGATTTGGCTGAAAGTTGAAGTGGTGATGGCTTATACCTAGGAATAGGACACGGCTACTTTTTTTCAATTTTTTTAATTATGAAAAATTTAAAGTTGGGCAAATATATGATGCTCTTTCACGGCCTAGCGGCTGAACCGATTCTAGCAGGGAAATTTCCAAAGCTACTTTTTCGAACTCCACGCGAGCGAAGCCGCAGGCATAAGCTAGTATATAAACAAATGTATATAACATTAATAGTTCACTTTGAAAAGTTTTATATTTAGTGAGTAAAAGAGTTTTGATTAAATTTTATGTTTGTCCGTCATCTGTGTGTCAACGTGATGATATGTGTGTGTACTCATAGTGTGTTCGGCCTTAGGTATAGAGAACGCATGGGTCGGGGCGAAGGGTGTCATGGGCCACTGGTCCTGGGTAGACACCGGAAGTAACATATTCAACGTTCCCGCCTATTCTGACACGATATCTGATGTCTGGCCGCCCATGAGGTAAGATATCGCATTATATATCTTCACGGTCACAATGGACATTGAATCGGGAGGCAGAGTACCCACACAAACAATTTTCACCGGATATAAATAATTTAGGTGCGTCTACCCACGCCGTTACTCAAGCACGACTGTACTACGCCTTTGAATATCTTCTCAGACGTATGCAGGTTTCCTCTCGATGTTTTCCTTCACCGTAAAGCTCGTGGTGTGACTAATCACTGTACTTAGGTTCAGAATAACTCATGGCATAGTTGAGATTTGAACTTGCAGTCTTTATGTTTCAAGCACCACCCGCGAAAACGGCTTATTGGTGTATATTGCTTTTTATGTCGTGCCAATTATTAAATAAATGAGATAGATAATCCAATCCAATAAGTTTTTCTGAACTTAAGTACAGTGATGCACACCACGAGCTTTACGGTGAAGGAAAACATCGAGAGGAAACCTGCATACGTCTGAGAAGAAATTCAAAGGCGTATGTATAGTCGTGCTTGAGTAACGGCGGTGGACTTGTCATCTGTCGCGTTGGTACCCCACATATATCTCTGGCGGAAAGAGTGAGTGTGTGGGTACTACTACCTGTATACCTCTGCCTACCTTTTTGAGGACCCTTTTAGACAGGCGTGAGAATAAATGAGATTGATATGGTTCAGCAACATTTAGTTTTTGAAACAGTTTAAGTTCTAAAAATTCCAGAGATAGAACATCTGTTAAGCAGAGTGGATGCCTTCAGTTAGATAGACACGCGTCGCATTCTCCTGTGTTCATGGAGGCTCGGTGTGAGAGGAAGATGCAGTTTATTTGCTACGAAGGTATGTAGAGAATATTTTAATTATTATACATGGACATGTGTGTATAGGTTGAGAATATATCCTCATGACGTTGCAATATATTATATTAATAGCTCCAAAGATAACAAATTTACAACTTTATTAATAAATAAAAACCTGGGACAATTCCACACACATTGACCTAGTCCCAAATTAAGCAAAGCTTGTGTTATGGTAACTAGACAACGATATATTTACTTATATAGATAGATATATACATAAATACATAGGACATCCAAGACTAAGGTACAAATATTCGTGTTCATCACACAAATATCTGCCCTCAGCGGGATTTGAACCCGCGACCTCAAGTTTCGCAGTCAGGAGCTCTAACCACTAGACCAGACGGCCGTCAATGAAAGTAATGTGAGTATTACTTTTGATGGTATTATCATATTTTTTCTGAAATTATTATATTTTTATAGAATAATAATTAAATAAACTTCGATGTAAATTGACTTCGACTAAATGTATCTATCACTTTATGGTTACAGCAGATTTAAATGCGAAAATAAGTAATTACTGAATAGAACTTAAACTTGGTCGCTGGTTAGATCAATTGTCTCAATTGTAATATATCTTTATATGTAGCTGTAGAAGGGTTGATGACATCATCGGCGCCACCTAGCGACGATATTTATTACTACACTCTGGTTCGTCAGCTGTTGTACTGGCAGCATGCGTTCGACAACTGCAAGAAAATGAATGGAACTCTCGCCAGCTTGGAGAGTAATGAGGTTTTGGTCCAATTGCTCTTGGCTATGGGAGAGAATAAAGAAGAACGTAAGTTGATTTCTATAGGCAAGTAGCGACATCTATTGTCGACATTGGTAAACGATGTCATATACTTTTATATAGGCAAGTAGCGACATCTGTTTTCGATATCGGCAAACGATGTGAGATATTTTTCCTATAGGCAAGTAACGACATCTGTTGGCGAGTCTCGGAACTTGCTACTCTCGCGCTTCATCATACAAAATTTGACAATCCTTAGTGAGACATTATAGGGAAGCAGTGTTTTATTTTGTACTAGCCGTGCCCGCGACTTCGCCCGCATGGAATTAAACAAATAACATATTGTTCAGTTTCTAAAATAAAATTAGCCTATCAGCCAGTGAACATCCCTACAAAATCGGGCCAGTCGTTTCAGAGATTAGCCGGAACAAACAGACAGACAGACAGACAGACAAACATTTTAATAAAAACGGTTATTTTAATATTACATACAGACAGTCACTCCAATTTTATTTATTTGTATAGATTACGACTATATTTCTAATTTTTTTCCTAGCAATTACACATATTTGGGTGTCCGGTCGCCTGAATATGACAAAAGATGTCAACACGGACGTAGTTAACTACTCTTGGTTCAATCCAGGGTCGGGAAAGCGCATTCCAGACCCAAAAAGTTTTGGGAACGCAGTCATTGGCTTGTATGTGAGTAATTAATATTTTATTATAACAATTACTTAGTCTATAGAGTATCTAATTATGCAGGTGTCTCAGATAATAGACCAGTCATCTTCTACAAGTTATAAGGCGTTGAGCACCAAAGAAGTCGATGTCCTCGGATGCTCGTATGAATGAACTATTGAACTATTTGTCCTGCTCTTAGATACGTTAGAGGGTGTACCTACTAATAAAACCACAACTGCGTTTTGAACTTCTGACTGAAGTGAACTGAAGAGAAGCGAAGGGAGAGAGGGAAAGAGGGAAAGAGGGAGAGAGTTGAAGAGAAGAGAAGAGAAGAGATTTATTAAATATGCACTTAGACTAATATTATACACTGAGAACGAAACGATAGCTCGTTCTATTTTTGATAAGCGCCATCTAGTGGTCACTTGTGAACTAAAACAATACAATTTGCATTTGGTCATAAACATAGGGTGTTGTGAATATATACTCATGACGATGCCATAAAAAATATAGCTCCGAAGATATATAAAAATAAAATATTATTAAAGGGAGTAATACTCACTACGGTACATGGTTTTTGGGGTTTTTCAGAAAGGATTAGTAATCTAAACTTACTAATATTATAAAGGTTAAAGTTTGTAAGTTTGAATATTTGCTGCTGTTTCACGGCAAAACGGCTGAGAGAATCTCGACTGTACCAATAAGTTTTTCTGAACTTAAGTACAGTGATTAGTCACACCACGAGCTTTACGGTGAAGGAAAACATCGAGAGGAAACCTGCATACGTCTGAGAAGAAATTCAAAGGCGTATGTATAGTCGTGCTTGAGTAACGGCGATGGACTCGCCATCTATCACGTTGGCAACTAAAATATATTTCAGGCGGAAAGTGGCTGTGTGGGTACTACCTATACACCTCTGCCTACCACTTCGGAGACCCTTACGGGACGGCGTGAGGAAATATTATTATTATTATTACATATAAATTTAACACACGTGAAACAGTAAGTAAAGAAAGAACTGATTAATTCCCCTTTTCGTCCATAGATGCCGCCATGGTTGAATGAGGAGTTCTCCACAGACAATTCATGCCTAAATCTGGACCGGCAGGACCATTTAAATGGGCTAGTCTATGGATTGCCTTGCGACACTGCTCAGTACTCGATCTGTATGATTGGTAAGAATTGTTTTTTACTCTATGGCAACGGGTTTCTACGTATGCATTTAAAAAAAAAATACTGTCGTAGTGTGAGTTCCGAACTTTTGCTACTTTACCGAACAAAGGCTGCTAAGCAAATCATCATGCAGAGTACCTGACAAAGAGTAGAGAGCACTAATTCTCTTTGTAGTTAGTCTCTTCATACATACTCGCCGGTTTCAAGTACTCTTGACGTTCTTGAGGAAGACCACGTTCCAACTGACTGGATCAAATTGATCGGACGCTCAAGAACGGGAACGTCAAGAGAACTCGAAACCGACGAGCATGTATCAAGAGACTGATGAATTTGGACGAAGCGAAAGTATGTAAGTCTAGAGAGAATTTGGGGACTCGACAAGATGATAATTATGTACGTATGTTTGTCTTCGCTATCAGAAACCATTCATCAGATTGAATTGTAACAATATTAGGGTGTTCTGGAGACTACCACATGGGACCCTGGCATAAAAAAAAACAAAAATTAGAAACCGATCGTAATAAAATGTGCGCGGAATTGAAACGTATACAAATAATTTTATTCCAGTTCATTCCATACAAGCAACGCCATCTATCGCCGTTAAACGGAACTCTCTGCTTGTACAGAAACTACACATGCGCTCTTCGTAAGCGATTGTAACGTAGAATTTATTGATTTTAAAATAACACGTATATAGGTACTTGTACCAGTAAATAGGATCCGCCCAGACATTACATAGAGTAGTGACATGACCTAACAAACGTATAATGTATAAAGTAGTTCAGTTTCATTGGAAAATACGCTGTTTTAGGATGGACGAAGGTTTAAATTCATTTTGCAGGTAGCGTGACATTTATACAAGGTTTGAATGACGTTAAACAGACATAGCAAAATATAACAGTTGTCTTCTACAAGTTGTAGTGTGTTGTGAATACATCCTTATGACGATGCAATTAAACAAATAGCTCGGAAGATAACAGATGAACAGCCAACGATGACAAAACCCTATGAACAAAACACGCCTCTTTCCCGTAGGGGTAGGCAGAGTGGACTCTGCCTTCTTCTTCTTCTACCTACTTCTTTCCACTTGCCACGATCCTTATATACTTGTTTCGCTTCATCCACTATCATTATTCCCTTCATACATGCTCTTCGGCTTAGGGTTCTCTTGACCTTATACACTTTTTTCGTCAATCGTTCTTCATTCTCTCGACAACTCCAAACCATCTCAGCAGCAATAAAATTAAAACATAATGTAAATAGACTACGGTAACGTGATGTACAAGTATGCTTGTTTGCCACTCTTGTTGTATAAAAAAAAAATAGAGCCGTGGTGGCAGAGTGGTTCGAGCAGTTGCCTGCGACACAAAGATCGCAAGTTCGAATCCAGACTGTACCAATGAGTTTTTCTGAACATAAGTACAGTGATTAGTCACACCACGAGCTTTACGGTGAAGATGAAATTCAAAGGCGTACCTATCCATACTCGTGCTCGAGTAACGGCGATGGACTCGCCATCCGTCACGTTGGCACGTAAAATAGATCTCTGGCGGAAAATGAGTGTGTGGTTCCCTTCTAGGACTTTGTGGGAAGGCGTTTAGATATATATATAGGTATATTTTCGTGCACTTAATATTTGCTGCCATTTTCTACACCCTGTACAGTGAGCGAAGGAGTGAGTAGCGCAGTTGCATACACCTGTATCCGCCAGACGTGTTGTATACTAGATGCAGTTATATTTAAGAGCTGTATTGATCTGTGGAGTTTTGCCGGGACTAAGCCTTGTTTCCAGCCGGGAGTTTATACTGCAGCATTATGCTGATACTAGCTGTGCCCGCGACTTCGTCGGCGTGGACGGCTTTTGACGTGACAACGTCTTAAATTAGGTTGCGGCTGGGCGTCACTTATGAAAAAGTGTAA
Organism: Drepana arcuata; assembly: GCA_016069955.1. NCBI lineage: Eukaryota > Metazoa > Arthropoda > Insecta > Lepidoptera > Drepanidae > Drepana > Drepana arcuata. The sequence continues at coordinate 11,164 of JACCPG010008377.1, read as the reverse complement.
CGCCCGGTAACGTTACGATGAGTCACCGAACGAGAGAGAGGCCCGCCGAATGCGTTTATAGGTTATGTCATACTATTGATAAATGTTGATAGTGTTAAGTAAATTATTAGTTTAAAATTAATTAATTAATTAATTATTATTTTACAAATTTTCATTAATTTCAAATTTATTTAGCAAAAATTTGAACCTTCGATCTGAATAAATGTTTTGATTTTCGAATTGATAAAAAGACGTTGTCACGTAAAATCTTCGCCCGTAAAACCGACTTTACAGGCAACCATCTTTTTTTTTTTTTCATAATTTTTTTTTTCAATAAAAAGTATCCTATGTTACTTCTAATACCTCCAAGAATATGTGTACAAAGTTTTATGATGATCGGTTAAGTAGTTTTTACGTGAAAGCGTAACAAACTTACATTCACATTTATAATATTATTAAGGATATGACGATATACTAGCTGTGAGTCGCGGCTTCTCCCGTGTATAATTAATGCTTACTATTTAAATAATTATTGTTTCTTTTCAGAAAAATCTCTTAAGCCAGTAAGTTACGGGGAGAACGTCACAGACGGCTATGAAACTCTTTAGAAAAAAAATTATATATATACATATAAATATTATGAACACCATATCCTTATTTTGTATTATTTAATTACATATTCACAAATGTTTTTTTTCATTCATCGATCATAAATCAAATGGCTACTAGGCAAAACAACTAACGTGAACATAGAGGTTCATACAGTCTTCTTGCAGAACTCCAAAGAGAAATATTTTATCTTTGGTTTGCAAAGAAATCCCATTCAAGGTACATGTTGTTGTCCTATGGCACCCCGGAGGTGCAGAGGGCCTTCATAAGGTTGCGCCACTTCTTTCTATCCTCAGCAATTTCCTTGGCTTCGCTCCAGCTCAGTCCGACGGCTCGCAGCTCGCTCTCTACGGTGCGCCGCCAAGAGTGTACAGGACGTCCGCGGTTACGCCTTCCGTCCGGCGGCTTCCACTCGAAAGCGATGCTTGCGTTATTTGCTTTCAAGGTACATACAGTCAATTAAAGGTTTTTCAGTTTACATCCATCTTTGTACCACTGCTGGACGAAGGCCTTTCTCCTTTCATTCCAGTCACCACAATCAAACGGTCTGACCACTTGTTCAGTTGGTTGGTCAAGTTCATCCTGCAATCTTCTCGGTCTTCCACATGTGCATGTCAGTCTTTAGTTACATAAATCTTGGCTGTGATATCTACCATGGTCATATTGACAGTACCGAGTTTAGAAAGGTAGTTTAGCCATTGGCTGCAGCTAAGCTAGCATAGTTTGCACAAGCTATTCGTCAAGCCATCTTGTGGAACCGATGTTCGAGCTCCCAGTGTGCTGCCTTGAGGTTGCTCAACACTCCCAGACACCGATACGGAATGTGATGTGTTTGCAGATAGAAGGAAATATTGTTCAAATGAGTTAATTTTATTATGACTTTTATATTTTGTAATATTTTATATATTTTTTGTATTCAAAACATGAATCCATTGTTGGTTTACATTCGCCAACTGTTTGCAGTTGTCGTTCATGGCAACGAGGTTCTTTTTCACTCCGCGTAGATGCTCTAGGTACGTTCGAAGACTGCTATTAAGTGACTTAATGGATTCAAGTTCCTGGATCAGCTCTGTGGTCGACTTCTGAAGGAGATAATTCAAATTAAGCTCACTCATGTCTCTATTTAATCTTATACTAGAGTAAATTAAAATACCTTCCATTCAACACAAGGGACAGAGGGAAATTTATTTAATGTCACACAATATATAATATAAAATTATTGTTTAATTCATATTGCTGTCACCACCCTTTCCAAAACATGACCTAAGTGTAAACAAAAATTGTATAATACCGAATTAAAAAATGGATAAAGAAAATGAATAACCTATTTTTATTTAAATCTCATGCTATACATACACATATATATAATCACGCCTCTTTCCCGTAGGGATTGGCAGAGACCACTTCTTTTCTTTCCAATTATACATGCTCTTCGGTTTAGGGTACTCTTGACCTCGCCTTTTTTCAAGACGTCCCTAATTGGAATACTACATATTATATGTAAGCACTTTAATTAAGGTGAGTAGAACTTTCTATTGACCATCAGTTTCATAACAACAACGGCCTCGTAACGACAAGGATGTGGAAACCAAATCGTAAAATTGCAAACTACGATCGTTAATTTAAATATAAACTAAGCTTCTCTTACCTCTATCTTAGATGATGTCACTGAGGCACTAGACATTATTTAAGCCTAATCGTTAATTAATGTTAAGTTCCTAAAGTTCCCTAAAGTTAATGTTTTATACAAAATTACCAACAAACTTTCTTCCGATTTCGATTTAAAAAGTTGTTCCGTTTCGTTTGCTTGGTTTTGTTTGAATATTGAAATTTGAAACAAACTAGGACTTGACAAAAAAAAGCAAGGCTATACAAAATTATTAAATAGTAGTCTTTGGCTATACAGATTTGTGGATACAAAGCTTTTTAGCACCATTTTTTTTTAATTGTTTTTAATAGTGTATACATATACGTCCGAGAAGCCGTGGAGAAGCACTTCAAAGGTGTATGTATAGTGGTGGTGACAGTCTGTCACGTTAGCACATAAAATATATCTCTGCCGGAAAGTGGGTGTGTAAGTACTACCTGTGTGGGAAGGCGTGAGGATATATTATTACTATTGTTACACATCATCACTCTGAGGCCCACACGGGGTAGGCGGAAACAGTACACCACCAGTTCTTTTTATACTTGGAGACCTCTCAATAATACTTTAATAAAAAAAACTCATATTATGACCACATAATTAGTTAGTATAATATTTTTTATCATCTAAATGGAAACTGTCTGCCTAGAAGTCTCACACAGTAGAAAAATAATGGTATTTATTTCATACCTTATATCATGTTAAATAATGTATGAAAAGATTTTTTTTTCAAGGCAGACAGTTTCCATTTTGAAGATTTAAATATTAAGGTATGAATAGAAAAAAAATATAATTCTATTGATAACAGTAAAAATAGATCGAATAATGTTGATTGACTCAATGCTCTAGAATCTAGGGCCACTGGAGCAGTGCGTACAAAATTTCCTGGAACCGGGCAGAGCTGTACCTAATACAAAATCAATGTAGGTATCCATTGGAGGTCTAAAAATAGAATCCTTTGTGCTGCATCCATGTGCAAATGCAACGCGCAGAATTATTATTGATTTCCAGTGCACTTACGAAACGCATGCGTATGCTCGCAGCGCCACCTACAGTTTGACACGGGAATTAAAATAAACGCCGCCATTTTGACATTTGTTTAGCTTTTGTGTTCTATATTGAAAATTATCATGTAATTAAGCTAAAAGATCAGATATTATAAGGATCTATGTGATTAGAACTATCTGCTAAAGTGATGGACGATTATTCCTTTCCGTAATTGGGAGAATCGCATTCTTTGAAGAGCGCATTAATCAATAAAATGACAGTGCCGCTCTTTTACTTTTGCGCTATGAACTTAGTTGTTAATATATAAATTAAGGTGTTATTAGTGAAGCAAGAGCTAAAGTAAAGTCAATTTAAGCAACTTTCTAATGTATTTTAATTGTGTTACTACTGTAATGTTTGGCAAAGAGCTATATGAAAAGGGCGCGAAGTGTTTCGCGCGCCGACTTTCAGTGCGGAAATAAAACTATGTTCTACTTCTAACAAAGAAAAGTTTTGCCTGGCCCTATATTTTTTATATTGGGCCACTTAAAATCTTATTTCCTGTAAATGTTCCATTCATGGAGTGATGTAGAAGCGGGAACCTTTTGCAACAATAATTAAGTTCATGTAAGTAAATATATATTCTATGCTTGCATCATTAAAAATATTTTTTAACTATTTATGTTAACGTCTCTAGTATCGTAATATAGAAAAAAACAATGTAAGGCTTTTATTTCTCTGCTTTCAACTCTTCAATAATTAATGGAATTATTGAAGATGGAATTATTCAAGGGATTCATCTAACTTTAAAAACTTATCTGGATCAAATCAGACAATAGACTAATTTCTTACTCATATGGCTATTAATAAAATATAATTTAAAAGTAAAAGCAGTTTTGTTTAATGTTCACAATCTGGTACACCAAAAGTCCTCATTAAACCAGCTATAGTGGTGCCATATTCTAGTTGATAATGTAGAGAATGGGTAATCTACTCACTAGCAAAATTGAATCAAATAAAAAAAACTGTTTATTATGGTACACTGAACACATTATATAAAGAGTATGCAATTCTGCATGATAGATGGTTATTCAATTTTGTTTCATGAATAATACAAAATTAGTTCAAGCTGTACTTATCCCAGAACAAATTCAATGCAAGTTATAAGCAAGTATTTCTGAATTACAGTCTGTAACTTGATGTTCTTAATTAAAATAACAGCATCAAAATATTACTTATGTAATATGAAATACGAAATTTTTCCCAAAACACGCATGAAGAGATAAAACACCCACTGTGTTGGAGATTTGATATAATAGATGGCTAGTCTCAGGCATGCTTTTGGTTTTGAAATTCTTTTCCATTCCTTTGTCTTTCTTTGAAACTAGAGCTTAAGCACACAATAACATCAATGAAATTATATATTTCTGTAACTATATACATACTATAATTATAGCTCAGACCTGGGTCTGAACCCACTATCTTAACTTGGCAGGTATTTAACATACAGTACCATCAAAACTCGAATATATAATTTTCCTTACACACTCGCTGCAATATCAATAATAGTATAATAGAAAAAATTTCATACAAATTGACCTAGTCCCGAACTAAGCAAAGCTTGTACAATAGGAACTGGAAAACAATATACATCCTTACTAATATTATAAATGTGAATGTATTTGTTACGCTTTCACGTAAAAACTACTTAACCGATCATCACGAAACTTTGTACACATATTCTTGGAGGTGTTAGAAGTAACATAGGATACTTTTTATTGAAAAAATAAATCATTTTTATGACAGAAAAATATGCCGTTTTACTAAAATGGTGATGGCTTATATCCAGGGTTAAGACAGAATACATTTGAATCCCGAAAGATTCAAAGCTCTAATATGATAAAGGCAAAAATATGTATGTTGCTCTTTCCACGCGGGCAAAGCCGCGGGCATAAGCTAGTATTTATATAGATAGGCAATCCCACACAAATTGAATTAGTCCCAAACTGAGCAAAGCTTGTACTATAAAAAATTTACAATATACTTGTATATTGTCACAGGCAGTAATGAAATTATGAGTTAAGTAGGTATAAACTTCTATGTTGATTTTTTATCACTTTTACAATATTCAATTTAATACTTTGTTACTATTCCACACAAATTGTCATAGCCCCAAATTAGGCAAAGCTTGTGTTTAACTAGACAATAATATATTTATTTATATAGATAGATATATACATAAATACATACATACAAGACTGAGGTACAAATACTTGTGTTCATCACACAAATAGCTGCCCTCAGGGGAAATCAAAACCGTGATCTCAAGTCTCACAGTCAGGAGCTCTAACCACTACACTGGAGAGCCGTCTATATTGTATTATATATGTATAAAATGTATGTTAGGATTGTGGAAGTGAAAAGAAGTGGTCTCTGCCTACCCCTACGGGAAAGAGGTGTGATTATATGTATGTATGTATGTAAATTGTATCTCCTCATCTCTTCAGTTGAAGTGTAGAAATTATGTAGCTAAAATTGCATGCATTTTGGTGCTAACTTTGCTCCAATCTGGTGCTAAATGTCACATTTTAGCTCCATTTGAAATATCACATAAGTTTTTCAAGTACCATTCAATTTTATATTCAAGACATCCCTCTGTACGTATTACCTGTAATATACATTCGTAAAGTATCCCTTTTCTACTCTTATAAATGATAAAAAGAGGTTGGGTGCTAAAATTTTGGTGCTAACTTTGCTCCAATCTGGTGCTAAATGTCACATTTTAGCTCCATTTTGCATTTCACACAAATTCATGAAGTTGCATGCAACATTTTGACTCAAAACACATACATTTGAACATTGTAATATGTAGTGTATATGTTGGAAAAAAAATCTCAATATTATTATTCTAGATTTAACGAAATATCCAGGTTGGGTGTTGTCTAGAATCTAGGTAAACGTAAGAGCTAGGTATGTACAGGTAGAATGCCCGGGTTTGGTCTACGCTGCGCCGTGTTGCGCCCAGTTGCATCGCAGCCGCGGTCGAGGATGGACGTGTCTCGCTTTAGTAGCTCTGCCTTAAGCATCCCTCATAGGGACAAAGAGACTATACCCTGTATAAAACAGTTTAGCATAGTGTATCAGACATTAAGTTATGTGATGTTAGCAACGGATGCGACGCGCTCTCGTCACGAACGAAGTATTTTGAAGGGTATGAAAATTCAATATTATTGATTTATTGTCTGTATTAGTCTTTGACATTTCTCTTTTTTTTTTATTACAGCCAATAATTATGTTATGCCAAATATAACGTTTATTTATTATATTTAACATGCAGGAGTTACCCTAGTTTAAATTAAAAATGTTTATTATATAGGATGGATAGGTTCATATTTTTCTATGGTGGCTCGGAATTACTGCGTATGGTGCACAGGTTTGATTCCCGGACGGGGATGGTTTTTTTTTTATGTTTAGGTAGCGTGCGCGATTTTCTAGGTAGGGCTAGGGATAAAATAGTGTAACTAGACTTTTACTTCATATTGATTTTTAGATTATTATTTTTTTTCATTTCAAATTATTTGATTACAAATGTCTTATTTTCTTAACACCCAGCGCATCCGTGAGAAATATTTAATTAAACTAAATGATTTTACCCTCGAATGTCTTGTATGACGAAATAAGCATTTAGAAAAGAACTAGCTGTGCCCGCGACTTCGTCTGCGTGGAATTTAACAAAATAGCTATTGTTTAGTTTCTAAAATGAAAGTAGCCTAAGTTATTAATGTTTACATCAGCTTTCTGCCGGTGAAAGTCTCTGCAAAATCGGTCCAGCCGTTTCAGAGATTAATCGGAACAAATAAACAGACAAAATTAAAAAAAAATATTTCGGCATAAGTACCGTGTGCATAATATGCATATGCGTTTAGTAAAAAGCGGTTTTATTTAATATTACAAACTTACACGCCAATTTTATTTATTTGTATAGATATATTTGTATAGATATATATTGTATAAAGCCGTGGTGGCCGAGTGGTTCGAGCAGTTGCCTGCGACGCAAAGGTCGCAAGTTCGAATCCCGCCTGTACCAATGAGTTTTTCTGAACTTAAGTACAGTGATTAGTCACACCACGAGCTTTACGGTGAAGGAAAACATCGAGAGGAAACCTGCATACGTCTGAGAAGAAATTAAAAAAAAAAAAAAAAAAGGCGTATGTATAGTCGTGCTCGAGTAACGGCGATGGACTCGCCATCTGTCACGTTGGCACCTAATATACCTCTGGCGGAAAGTGGGTGTGTGGGTATTACCTATACACCTCTGCCTACCCCTTCGGGGACCCTTGTGGGAAGGCGTGAGGATATTGTATAGATATATTATTTACCCCTATAATGGAGGTGAAAATTAAATCCAATTTATACGGCTGCAACTCAACAGTGTCACTCAGAACGAACATAGTATAAAAATATTTCTTTTGTCATTAGGTTGAGTTCCAAGAACTTGCGATGCGTTTAAGAAGCAGAAAGAGAGAGCGCCCGCTCTCAGGTAAGAGGAACACGAATAAGGTGACGAAACTAAAGAAGAAACCTACCAAACCCCTCGCGAAAGCCCCCGCGTGGAAGCCCATACTTCAGCGCGTGAACAATGCCCCACAGCCAGACAGCCAGTTCTGTATCACACGCTCCCAGAACAAGCTTAAAACGAGACCAGTAAGAACTAAATTGCCCAAGAGCATGGAGAAACAGGTCGAAACGCACAAGATTAAAAAACAAGACGATCCACGCACGAAGAAACCAATCTTCCAAACCGTCGTCAGGAGTAACAATAAAGAAGTAGTATCGTCCACAACCGTGGTTAAAACACCAAAAGCCCAGAACGACAAAGTCACTACAACGTCGAAAAACAAAGATGTACGCTCGACCAAATGCGTACAGTTAAGGCATAGCTCGTTGAACCGCGAACGTAAAGCTGAAAACTCAGCTATTGCATCCCCTAGGAAGACTAGGAGATTGGATAAAATCGATAAATCTGCGTCGCTCAATAGCTCCCCTATTAGGAAGGTGAGGCAATTGGGCCTCCCCTCCCCGAAAAAGAACTCGGTCAGCTCGACGAATGAGAGCCCGAAGAAGAAAGCGAAGAGGGCCTCGATGGCTTCGGAGCAGACGTGGCCTGACTATGACGTCACGATGTACGAGCCCTCGTCGACGTTTGTAGACTTTCCCACGCCGAAATCTACGGAATCGGACATTGACGCCCGCGTGGACTCGTCAGAACTATGTCTTCCAAATAACTGCTTGAATGATTTTATAGCTATAGATTGTGCAACGATTATCAATGATGAATTACCTACTATGGATGATGATATAAACTTCCTAGCGGATAAAGCCGCCCGGGTGATGACGACGGAGAAAGATGACGATAAGGTGATGAGCCCGTCCGAGCAGCGGGTGAACAAACGCAGGAAGTCGAGCAACGATTTGGAGATGTATCAGCCGTCTTCCACGACAGATGACCTGGACAATTGCACCGACTTACTCGCGACCGGCGATAGATACGTGCAGGTGAGGTGGCGTCATTTTAGATATTTACACTGTAGACGACTTTGAACTTTACGTTGAATTGTTTTAGGTTAATTTTTGTATTTGAAGGTGACTGCAGATTGTTTGCCCGGAAAAAACCTTTAGCTCCCAGATCTAGATGCCCGGTAGGAGACTAACAGAATTGTCTCTGATGTAATTTTTGTAACTTTTTTTTTATAAAATAATAATAATATATCCTCACGCCTTCCCACAAGGGTCCCCGAAGGGGTAGGCAGAGGTGTATAGGTAATACCCACACACCCACTTTCCGCCAGAGGTATATTAGGTGCCAACGTGACAGATGGCGAGTCCATCGCCGTTACTCAAGCACGACTATACCTACGCCTTTGAATTTCTTCTCAGACGTATGCAGGTTTCCTCTCGATGTTTTCCTTCACCGTAAAGCTCGTGGTGTGACTAATCACTGTACTTAAGTTTAGAAAAACTCATTGGTACAGTCGGGATTCGAACTTGCGACCTTTGCGTCGCAGGCAACTGCTCGAACCACTCGGCCACCACGGCTTTTTTTAAGCCTAGAGAAAAACTGTCGGGTTCGACTCCCGTTCCCAAAAATGTGTTATGAACAGAGATGCCGCAGGAACGTTATTTGCTAGCATAATTTAGTCGGCGACCATTTTGAACGAGAAATAGCTATCTCGCGGCGCATGTACCAGCCCGGCAAACACTGTCTCTTTAATCGCTCCCGATTCCCCCCCGCCCTGTCTAGACGTCCCAATCGGTTTCCTCTGCCCCTTCTCGTCTGCCCTTTGAGTTAAACCCTCATGGCTGAAAGTTACGTAAGTTACCTCTCGTTTCGTATCGATTTACTCCGTGATACGAGGCGTGTTTTTGGGTGTCTACTTTGGATAATAGGTGCTTTTTATTAATATTATTGTTAGTTATACCATAAATATTACGTTTGTAAGGAGCTTTGTTACTCAATCACGCCTGAATTATGAATTTCGACACAGAGATAGATTATTAGTTGTATTGACACATAAGATATGCATAGCTAGTGCCGTCCACGAAGACGCGCCCCACTATTCTCCCCTACAATTTATAGTGTAAGTGTGCAACCTGCCACTAATGTTTGAGTATTGTCGGTACACACTGATTACCTATGAGTGCACACGCACACTACAATTAATAGACTCGGGTCATACTCTCCACATCCCGCGTCCCCCTCGACTTCAAATTGGTGGGACGCGTCTTCATGAATGGCACTATATGTATCATTGATGAATTTTACGCGGGGGAAATGACGGGCCTCGACTAGTTTATAATATGTATGTATCAGTAAATTTGTACATGTGGTGAGGGTGAATCTTAAGCGTAACATGTTACGTTGGTTAGGACATATAGAAGGGTTGAGTGAATAAAGATTGACGAAACAGATATACAAAGCGAAAGTGTGTGCAAGAAGAGGCAGAGGAAGGCCACGTTCCAACTGCCTCTAGATCAAATCGGACGCGAACGTCAAGAGTACTCGAAGCCGACGAGCATGTGTGAAGAGACTGATGAATGTGGATGAAGCGAAAGAGGTATGCCTAGAGAGAACTGGCGCTCTATACTCTCTGCCTACTCCGTAAGGGACGACTTGTATGTATGTATGGAATCTTAATGGACCCCCCACCCCCACAGCCGGATCTGGTGTCAATGCTCGAGCAAGAAGGCTATGTGCGGGACTCGGAGTGCGAAATATCTTCCACTTGCGACCAAGGTACTGCAATCGAGAGCTTACAGGCTCTCTCTGCGCGGAGTCCTAGCTCTGGGTTCTTGGCTGAGATCAGCCAGAGCTTGGTGGCAGGGGCCGTTGGATGGGTAAGGCTAATCTATTTTTTTTATTTAAGATGGTGGCCGAGTGGTTCGAGCAGTCGGCATTAACACAAAGCAAATGCAAATCCCGACTGTACTAATGAGTTTTTAAGGTGAAGAAAAACATCGAGAGGAACGATGCATTGAAGAAGATATTCGAAGACGTATGTAAAGACGATTTTCTCTGCATACGTAGAATTTTAGCTTTAGGTTTCGTAATGTTTTTCCATCACCAGTAAGCTCGTGATCGATCCCCGCACCTTTAGCTCCAATGCCAACCACAGACTACTCGGCTATCGGCCCGTAATAACTCGTTTAATTTCATTGTTTGTTTTAGAATGACTCTGATATAGCCGCCGACGAGTCGCCCGTCTGTCACGATGAGCAGGCGCCGACTGATATTGAGGTGAGGATTACTTCAATATTCTAATTTGCATTGATATTTTTAAGATTTAACAGTGTATTCTGTTCATTCTGAATCTTGGCATACTGAGACTTGACGTTTTTCAACCTAGTTTTTCTGAGACTTGGCATTGTGCGAACGCCTCTCTCTGA
>JACCPG010008376.1:0-35499 GCA_016069955.1 Drepana arcuata | reverse complement strand
AATAGGTGTCTGTCGAAAGAACAGTCCATCTACATCTCTCTGAAGATATACACTATATACAGTTTAAATAGGTACAATGCTATTTAGGCATACTCGAGCCTTAATTCAATGAAGATCTACATATAGAATTACGTCTCGCCAAATATATTAATGTAATTGCATCATTGACGAAAATAAGCAGTCTTTTTATTCAAAAATATTTCCAGCCAGCAGTAATTGAAATGTTTGTAAAGGTTAGTAATTTCCAATTATGAATTTCGGTCGGGGATCAAATGATTGGAGCTTGTAACGAAGCAGGGCTAACAGTCCCGGCCCAGGGCGATCGGCTCTAGCCTCAATGAGCCATGTCGATCGTGAATGGGCCATTCTGTTGCAGCGTTTGATGTTAAATTGAGCAACGTGCGCCCTGTATGCCAAACAGTGAGGTGCCCGGGGGAGCTGCCAGCCGGCCGCCTGATCCAATATTCTAAACCAGAACGCGTCGGGCCGCTCAATATTGACATCCATTTACCTCAAGTACCATTTAGTTTATGTACTTACTTCACGTGAACGGTACTAACAAATGTATTCATACATCTAGGATGTATTAAGAGATTGATGTCTTTACTGCGATTAAAGAAATCGGATCGCGAGCATCGATTAGTTGAGTGTAAGAAGCCATATTCTAGGGAAGCATTTTCAAAGAGTTTTCCCTTTCATGAGAGTTCGTACATGTTCGTGTTTTCTTTGGATACCTATTCAGTGAACGTGTTATCTGTTATAAATAAAAGCAATGTGCACGAGGTCGAACCATTGAAATACATACGCCTTCGGTTGGCCAATGCTGTTATTTTAGTGTAGTGTTATCAATAGTCTTATAGTAACCGAATAGTGCTCGTCGCGACGCAGGTTCTTATCAATAAAATACGCAGAGATAAGCGTGGTGATAATTACCGGTTCCAAGTCGCACAGAATTCGACGCAATCATATTGTCAGATAGCAGGCATATTCCATCACACGCGCCTCCCCCACGCTTGGATCGCAAAGGGTACTAATATCGAGCGCTGTAGCCTCAACAATTCCATGCCTGCAGATAATCTCGCTAATCATCTAATTAGAATGTTCAGGAGTCAAGGTTTCCGCTCTGAGCTATTAACCCAAATGAGATAATTTTGTAGACCAACTCGTTGGGAATAGTGCGGGACTTTAGAATAATTTGATTTAGTCTCGACCTGACGGGTTCTAGACTGAGAAGCAGATAACAAATGGATGGTCTTCTAACATTAGATAACTGGAGCATAGTACCTTAAGAGCCTCTGAATTAATGAATGGATGAATAAGAATATTAATCCATACAAAATTATCCAGTCCAGGAGGCGTGATCGTAAGCTGGCATTAAATTGTTCCACAAAAGTCCCTCAGAATCAAAATAATATGTTTGACGGTAATAAAACTTCATTGTACACTTTCATTAAGCCGATTGTTAATAAATGCCGACAACCGCGCGCCACTCACGTGACACTTCATTTGTAGCGTCGTAATATTGCCGCTGATATGACATAAAAACTAGGATGTTTTGCGCCACTATCACAATTAAATTATGTTATTAAGTGTCTGTCACAAGTAACAGTAATTAAGAACGTTTAGTGAGCTGACCTTTGACCTGTGACAGTGACCCGCATTAACACGCGAGCCCTATAAGCAAAAGCCACAGATAGTAGTGAGCCTTCATAGCCATCAACGCAAAACCTCACTCGATTCCAAAAGCATTTCATCCGAGTGTACACAAATAACCGGAAAACCGATCCGATTAATTGATCAAAATTAAGCTATATATTCCCTGTAGGTAAGAGTGCGGACACGATATAATTATCAAATCCATTGCAATAGCTATAATAATAGAAAATCAGCACGCATTATTGTATCGTAAATTTACTGTAATCGCAGCGTCGTTGTTCGCTCGCTTCGGGATGTGAGATCTGGTTGAAACATTCCCCAACACAACAGTCGTTGAAGCCGATCTAAATATAGTTAAATCGGTAGTTTGCCGAAGTACAAAATTATCATTGATTGTTCACGATTGCAGCCCCAATTATTATGAAGCATTTCGTCCACGCCGTGGCTGCAGGACTCCGTGGAGCACACATCACACACCAGCGCTCCACATGGAATAAATGACCAGTGGTGAGCGTACAACATCATTAGATAAATGTGCCGCTCTCGACTCGTCCTCGACGCAAATAAAATAGTAACTTCGTTGTTTGGGCCGCTCTATAGTTCACATAAAGATTATTTATGGACGCTGCGGAAGTTTGCCGCAGGGTGCGATGCGGCAGGATCTCCGCCTTGTCTCAGATAATGCCACCCCCAAAAAGTTATTCGGCTTTCAGACCTAAGGTCACCGAGTATCGATCCGCGACAGCTGGAGACCGCACCGAGGCAGCCCTCTCGCTTCCTCTCCGCACTACGGGCAGCTCATATGCTACCATCACCGCAACTGGCCCAGCGCTTCCCGCTTCGGCCAGCTGAGACCGAAACTGATTTCATTCATCTTTCCTGACGGAAATACTATAGATAGAGACGTGAAGAGATTTCGGGAAGGGCCTGCGGGTCGATCGAATCAGCGGAAGCTTCAATGCGGAAAAGCGGAGCGGTAGCGTACGGCACGAGCGCCGGCGGAGACCGCTGTGGCACGTTGACCCAGTGCCAGCGGTGGGCGCGCGGCGAGCGCGTGACTTCAGTCGCTGGCGGTGCACGCGCTCGCTCCCCGGCGGCAGCCCTCGCGCTCTGCATTTACTCTCGGAAAACTCACCGTTTCCGTTTATTAGGGGGTAGTCGTCGTCGTGCCGGCCGATGTACGTCTTCAGCGGGGTGTCCGTGAGGGAGGGCGACGACCTGTCCCTGTCGCTCATAATAGTCACTTAGAACACCGGTAGTAGACTCGATACAACAACACTGGAACGGGGAGACGCGCCGGCCCCGCACACACTCGACCACGACCGACCTCCGGCCCGCGGCTCGCGCGGCGAATAAATACTCAAGAACTGGCACTCGCACTTCGCCGTCCGCCGCTCCACGCTCCCTAACGCTCGCCCCTCCGCGCAATCAATCCGCCTGCGGCAGAGCTCCGGCCGCGCGCTCCACCAGGGCCACGCCGCCGTCGACAGATGGCGCCACGCGCGCACACTTGTACTTACTTCACACATGGACATGTAAAGCTAAAATAAGCAATCTTACTAATATGCATATCTTATTATATAGGAAATAGGAATTGTTAAATCTGTGTCCCCTAATCAGTAATCGATATGATTTCAAACATGTACACGCATATCTTTTATAATAATTCTGTGTGACAGTGTTCTAATGCGAGTCCTACAATATGGCACTCACTGTGTTTCGTTGCGGACACAGCAAAGATAAAATATTTCAATTGTGTTTATTGTCAAATATAATGTAAAATTCGTCACATTATATGCTTTGACTGCGAATGTATAATATATATTCATTTATAGCGCCAGATCACTCTATACTTACATACCTACCTCTTTCACTTAGAATGTTTAATCCGTCCAAGTACCTAGGCCATTCATAGACCTATCAGTGTGTAACATTCGCCACAAAATACGCATGAAGTGTACATATATATAAATAGATTTAAAGCACTATATACACTATACGCTTAAATAAGTGCGTATGCAAACATTACGGGGTAGTAGAGCACGCCATCTGCCGACCATTTGGGAAAACTAAAGTTGTGGGAGAAAATTTAATTTGCCTTGTGTGGTTGTTCGAGCTTTACAGTTTGTTCACGAAACTTATACTATACCAACTTTAGCGGCATTTAATATTACGTAGCTAAGCGATACACCGACATAATTGAAAATACATACCTACAACCCGTCAACCTATGGTGCTCCGGAGGTCCCGGACCGTCTGCAATCGCTTGCCATGAGACGGGCAATATGGTGTATTATAAAAAAATATATATACGGTTGGTACTAATAGCAAAACACTTTTACGAATATTGATCTATTTGTTCCGACTAATCTCAAAAACGACTGGACCCAAGTAGGTCGAAGTCGACGGGATCTTGAATGGCAGCTGCTGCTAGCTAATGTTATCTGAAGTAACTCCAGCTTTTCTCTTTCATATGGGCATACATATAATCAAACATAGAGCGAGTGACTATAGTTAGTATATAAATAATGATGTAGTTTATTTTACGTTGATGTATTTTGATGACGATACCTTACGACCTCCAACAAGGATAGGCAGAGCTGTATAGATAGTACCCACACACCCACTTGCCGCGATTTAGGTGCGAACGTGATAAATGGCGAGTCCATCGCCGTTACTCAAGCACCAATACACATACCTATGCTTTTGAATTTCTTCTCAAACGCATGCAGGCTTCCTCTCGATGTATCGATCACAGTACTTAAGTTCAGAAAAACTCATTGGTACAGTCAGGATTCGTACTTGCAATAATAGTTGCAGGCAACTACAGGGCTCATTCAGTAAAAGCCTGTCTATATCTTTGTAAATAGTTTACTAAAGCTAAAAAAGTGGTGTAGAACGAGAGCTTTCGCGAGTTAGTCCTGCTGGTGGCTACGACGAATTCATTCCATGCGATGTCAAGGTTGGGTGCAATGACGTCAGGGGCGAAGCTGGGGTGGGGGAGCACGGTGGTGGTGCCGATGGAGGGCGCGTCTTTGCGCTGCCTGTGCCCACCCAGGGCAGCGCTCAGCTGCCGCTCAGCGACGCTCGCCACTGTGGCCACGGACGTCGTCGGCGGCGTCTCTGTCATATTGTATACCGATATCAAATGTATGTCATATTATATGCAAGTTTGTCGTATATTCTTAGTCTATGTAGCGTAGGCATCATCACAGTATAGATTCAAGATGCACACCGTACATTAAAGCAAGATTAGCTTGCTGTAGCTTTGCAGACCTTCAATAACAAGAAACATGTGTTTACAAAAACAGTTTCATTGCAGATAAAAAATAGATTCATCAATACATTTATCTCGAGCTTAGCGTTGTATGGATTTGTGACTTGGACTGCTGGTACATGGGTAGCTGGCTATTTTGAGATGTGGCGTTGGAGGCAAATGAAATGGTTGGATGGAAAAAGTTACAAATGAAGAAGCCTTAATGCAAGTAGAACATATATTGATTTCATTGAATAAAGAAGAGGGAGGATTGGACGGAAGGGATGCTGTTAACGTCCGTGATCCCCGGCTCGATCCCTGACACCTTGCAAATGTGATCGCTGGGTGATGCTTTATGAGCTGTTGTATACAATGGCTTGGGCAGTAAACGACCTCTCCGATGTCGCTAACGGCTATAAAATATATCATAGACATGACAATATAACATACTCCAGTATTTCATGTATAATTTATTACAATTATTTTACCATAACAACAATAAAACAACTTAAATATTCAAAACGCTACATTACAAAGATATAGAGAACAATTGTAATAAGTGTTAAAGGTAAACTTATTGTGTGTGTCAAGGCGGAGTCGTCGAGTAGCGATACGTCCAGATAGTCGCAGATCAGTTCGTCCCAGTTGTCGGTGAGCTCTTGTATGTTTCGCGCCCCCGCGACCAGTTTTTGGCGCATCAGTCGCTTCACCTTCTCGAGGCGCTCGGGAGTGTCGTCGGAAACTTCGCGTGCGCGCATCCACGGGTCGCGGCTACCAGGTGGCTCGACCATTACCACGGTCGGAATGTTCTTCGTCACCTGCATGAGCACTGGTGGCTTGCGGGTCACCGGCGCTGCCTTCAACTCTTTCTTCTGTGCCTTCTTTAATATCGATAACCTCGATTTCTCCGCTAGAGATAACTCTTTTGATGAATTCGTCGCTGTGTTGTTAGCCGCCAGTGTCGTTACCGTTGTGGCCTTCGTTGGTGGTTTTTTCGTAGTGGTAGTACTCGTGGTGGTGGTGGTCGCTTTGGTGGACTCCAATGAGATCTTGGATTGTTCGAAGACACGCCGGTAAAACCACTCCGGGCGCGCAGTCAAAGTTGGCTGGCTCACCCTCGCTGAGCAGATACAAGTCTTGGTTAGCTTCTCTGTCTTCAAGACACTATCGATTTGATCAAAGGTACTTTACTCGGAAGGCACTAGTTTGTAAAATCTTAACAGTGATGCAAAAAAATTAACCTCTGTATTTTTGTATGAAACATGAACTAAAAGTGTTAGGAATCCAGGCGCTGGTGATAAATCGTAAGACACACAGGAGTCTTACGTGATGCCATTGATTGAAAGATGTTATACGTAATTTTAAAATGTTACTTATTTAGACACGCGGGTGACCGACTGGCCAGTCCTAGATAGGCTTAACTTGTTTGCAAGCTATAAGGAATCGAAAGAACGGAATTTTCACGAATGACGTTCTTTGGTGTAGAGTTCTCCCATTGGATCACGGAAGTAATGCATAAGTAAATAGGTTTCAAAGTGAAGCATATGAACTGTATACCCCTGTATAATAGCGTGCTGTAAGGTACTTACGGGATGTTCGTCGCAGTAACGATGGCAATTTATCCCTGATGCTCTGCACCCTCCGCATGTCGTAGAAGTTATCATTATACTCTGGATACGCCATGACTCCTTCTTTGTTTTTTCTACCCGACTCTTCATCGAATTCCATAACGTCTTCGAATAGGTCTTTCCGTTCAAAGGGCCTCTTTCTTCTTCTATTGTCATCGTAGTCAATCTTAGGCGCAGAGTCCACGGTCTGTCGTCTTTCAGCGAACAAATCATCGTCCTCCACTAGACTATTTGTTCTACCTTTAGGGAGTCTGTCTCTGGCTTTACGCCTAATAACTCGTTCTGTCGCTTTAGGAGCGAATGGATTTATTTCATCATCGAAATCTTTACTCTTATCATCTTGAAACTCATCTTTATCTAATAAGTAGTCATTCCTATCGCTAACATCGTCTCTTCTCCGGCCGTGTCTCAGCCTGCGCTGCTGCTCGACTTGAGGCTGCTTCTTGTTTTTGAGCCGTGACCGGTGCTGGTTGATTCGATGACTCTGTTTTAATTTCGCAGGCTCCTCAACATCAAAATTGTGTTTCTCCAATGCCTCTAAGACGTCAGTGTCCGATGGCGCCAGGCCTCTCTGTTTTCTCGCTGGCTTGTGCCAATCGTCTACTTCTTCCATATCAGTTGCAGGTTTGGAAGTTTTTACTGAAAACAAAATTATAACGATAACTCAATATTTCTATATATCTGAAGGTCTGCAGCTGAACTACAAAAATGACAAATAATCAAATATGCGCCCTGATGGTTTGTAGCGTATAGGCGTAAGCTATCGTACCTTGCTGTTCTTCTTCGTACTTATAGTCAAGAGAGGCGGGCGAGTCCGGGGAGCGGCCGTGGTAGTCATCGGAGGAGTGGGGCGGGGCCAGGTCGCGCGCGTCGTAGTCGCCCGCGTACTGCGGCATCTTCACCCCCGAGTAGTCGGCGTAGCGCGTGGCTGCGGCCGTGGCGGCGCACAGCAGCGCCGTCAGCAGCGCACGCGCCATCCCGTCGCCGGCCGGGCGCTTCCCTCGCGCCTCCGCACTCCTACCCCCTAGTATACTGGCTGCCTACCACTGAACTTGCGCGAGACATACACAATTTGCGGCATTCTACAACTACGAATTTGACATTGCAGGAATTTAACCCGACTTCACGCTGATTGATCGTTGTATTTTTTATTGTGCCAGCAGTATTTATTTTGTAAGCGTTTAGAATTAACTATTACATGTTTTCAGTAAAACATCACGACCAATATAATATAAAAAAAAAGAAACCAAAAACACCAAGCAAAAATTTCTTGCAAACAGCTTTTTTTTTATTTGCTGCGAAATTAATGAGAACAAGGTTCGCGACTGCGTCCTTCTTCCCGCATTTGCTACTGGCCACAAGCAGGCTTCGCTCAACTGGCAGATAACATCTAAATGACGCTGTCATTGTCATCGGAACAAAATACAAAAATCGGGACAATGTTAGTAAAAAATTTTTGTTAACCCTTTTATACCAATATACGAAATTATAATAATGTAAGTCTATACATTTCACGTTATGAGTGGGAAAAACAAAAAAGACGAGACAGGCAAAGATGAGAATTGTGATTGCTACGCCCAGTCGCGCACCAAGAGCGCCTGCCCCCCCGTCAGGAATGTGACCCATCCACTGGTAACCCGCATTATACTAATGAAGTTAGGGACCGGTACCTTTAGCCTTGGCAAGTGGCGCAGTTGCTGAAACATGTAATAAGGCACAAAATTAGAAAGCAAATAAAATAAAAATACGTAAATAACTGTTGTAACGTAAATTGTATAAGTACCTACATGTAAAATCTTACTACGTTTATATCTTTTTGTCTTATCCTATGTGTTAATTTAGCTAGTAGTCTATCACTGGGCCAAACTTCATCCAATTTCGTTCAGCCGTTAGCCGTGATTGAGTAGTATGTATCCATACATCTTCACAAACTATCACTATAGTGTATTATTACTCCAATGTATGACCAAATTGATCGAAGAGGCGTCAAAGTACTTGTAACCAGCAAGTGTATATAGTTAAGGTGAATGATAAATGACCAGAAGAGAACTCCATTCGCTGTGGCTCCACAGTTCCAGAATACTTCCCTGAACATCTCGAAGAGCATTAGGATCCTTGGGGTTGACATTTCTAGTGACGTTCAGTTCCGCGATAATTTAGAGGACAAGGCTAAGCTGGCGTCCAGGAAGCTCGGTGTGCTCAACAGAGCTAAGCAGTACTTTACATCTGAACAAAGGCTGCAACTTTATAAGTCCCAAGTTCGGCCACATATGGAGTACTGCTGCCACCTGTGGGCTGGAACCCCTGGATACCAGCTAGGGCCTTTTGACGCGGTTCAGAAACGCAACGCTAGGATTGTCCATGATCCCATGCTCACAAATGGCTTGGAACCACTAAATCTGTACTTTGCCTCCCTGTGTGTGTTCTACTGCTTGTATAACGGGGAGTGTTCTGCAGAAATGTTCGACATGATGCCCACTTCCACCTTCTACCACCGCACCTCTCGCCTTCGACGGGGAGTTCATCCCCATGCCTACAAACCGCAAAGGTCTCGCAATGCGGTAAAAAAAACTGGATAAAGCGAAAGAAGCCTATAAGTCTCTCTCTCTCTCTCTCTCTCTCTCTCTGTATATATACATATATATATATATAATAGGCTTCTTCGCTAGTTTTACGGTGTTGAAAAACATCGACATGAAACTTACATATGTTTGAGAAAAAATCAAAGACGTTAATACTTAATATAGTTGTGCATAAGAAGGCCACCTGTAGACATTATGACATTTTATTTAAAAATATATATATTTTTTTATAATAATACATAAAAAATATTGTTGCCTTCCAGCGCTACTATGAATTCACCCAGGACGAGATCAAAGCACTGGAGGAATGCGATAAGGAGAGCTTCTACCAACGTTGCCTACCGTTCGGCACTCTCTTCGCCACCGTCACATACGCCGCTATTAAGTTTGGTGAGCTCCCCATCATACTATATGTTAACTTAGCTCAAGGAAATGGTACGGACGCCACGAAAATTTTCATAGAAGTAAGAATCTAATCGTGGTTTAATTATTTCGTAGTTTCGAAGTGACGTTCATTCCAATTCCTTCTTACTTCTATGAATGTTTTCTTTTAGGGTACTTGAACCGGCACGCGCATTTCGGCGTGTACCCAAAGGTAATGATTGCGGCCATACTGGGCTACTTCTACGGGCGGCTCTCTTACATACCCGATTGCGAGGCCAAGTTGCGGCGGCTGCCTACCACCAGCCACCTGGGTAATGTCATGCGACAGCACTACCTCGACAACAACCCGCCGCCGGACCCCAAGAAGCGGCGGTGATATTAGCCAGCTTAGGCTATATAATGCGTTGTAGGTACCTCTGTAGGTATTCATATTATATTGTAACATGTTTATTTTGTCGTAGCATCGTGATATATTCATAATATTAATATTAAATTAGAGAATTATGTGAGTACTCGTATTTTTTTTTTGGTATTGGTATCTCGTAAGTAAAGTGCCAGATATGTCAGAGATGTGGATGGTTTGGTGTAGGAAATCCATCTTGGTCATTAGGGACAGGAGCATAAGCAGGCCGGGGTACGTGCTGTGGGGATTTTGTAAAACAACGCCATCTTGATTCTTGTAGGTAGTTCTGTTAGATGTAAACAGATGTGGAACAATGACTAGTACCTCAAAACTTTACGAGATGGCGCTAGGCTACCTACCGTTATAAGAATAATTCCGAAGGGATTTCTTAAAAATAATAACTACGCTCGGAGAATATTCACTGCGTGCAAAATATTCGCCTTACTGCGTATACCGGGGTGGCAATCAAATTACATACATCATGCCATTAAACAGTCTTGTTATGTCTAAATATAAGTAATTATCTAATATTATCTTATACTACTGTCACATTTGTAATTATAAATGTACTAACTTATACACGCGGCTTCGCCCGCGTGGAGTTTGAAAAAGTAGCTTATGTATTTTGTTGCTGGAATCAGCAGCAAATGGAAAATGAAAAAAAAAGTTGCCTATGTCCTACTCCTAGGTATAAGCCATCACGATTTCAAGCCAGCTTTCAGCCAAATCGGTTCAGCCGTTTTGCCGTGAAAGAACTGCAAACATCCAAAATTATTATATAATATACATATTACATATAATTTTAGATGTTTGCAGTTCTTTCACGGCAAAACGGCTGAACCAAAATTACAAACTTTCACATTTATAATATTAGTAAGATTGGCTTTTTGTATATCGCATCACTAAGTGATTTTAAAGGCTCGAAAGAACCCCTCCTATTCAATCATTGCGCCTCGTTTACCTTTCCGTAAGTCGAGACTTCACGATACCGAAGTATCACTTGCGCGTTGCCACTCTGTTTTCGGAGAGTTTAGTGTGTTGGCAGCATAATGGGTTTAATCTCTCTGCTTTCAACACAATGTAACAATCCTCCCCCCTCCCCGAGGAGCTCATTACTGGAAACCTTATTCACCGCGTAGGAACACAACACAAAAAATTGTGTTATTTGGCTACGGACTTCTATAAGGTGGAGGTCCTGCCCCGGTCGGGCAGCTCCAAATTCGAACGGGAAACCCGTAATGCCCTACCTCTCATCATCTCCTCAGTCCATTGGGAACTCATCTGAGTAGACTTTTACTAATCCTACTTCCTTAATTTTGTAAGGATGGTTTTTTTCTTCTGGATATTAACCTCCAATTTCGATTTTGACTTTGGAACTTCTAGAATTACTTTACCCAGTAGGTAGGTTTTTTATGGCTACCTTTTTTTGCCTTACCTACCTTTTAGGATTACTGCCGTTAATAAAGCGAATAAAGCCATATAACGACGTTGATGGCCAGAAAAAAAAAAGATATAGGTAGGTACTAGCTGTGCACAACGCGATTTTGGTTCCCACTTCATTCAGAAATTAGAAATCCTGAAATATGTAGGTATATAAGTAGTTGAGATGAGGTATCCTCCGAAAATTGTGCCGCCCGCTCTGAAGAGATTCGAGTGTGAATGCGTGAAAAAAGATTCACGAAACAGAAATAATGCAAACGTGTGTAAAACAAGAGGCCGAGGAAGACCATGTTCCAGCTACCTCTAGATGAAATCGATCGGACACATAAGAATAAACCCACGAAGAAACTGATAAATGTGGATGAAGTGAAAGACAGCTGTAGTAGAGAGCTCTAATCTCTCTGCCTACCCCGTCAGAAACTCATTTACTTTGCTAGTACTTAATATCTGCGACACAACAGTTGTATACTACAGCTGCAATCATTAAATACCTTAGGACAATTCTACACAATTTGACATACCTAGTCCCAAATTAAGCTTGTGGGTAACTGGACAACGATGCGTTTACTTTTATATCAAAATCAAAATATTTTTCTTTCACATAGGCCTAGGTGGGCACTTATAAAACGTCGAAACAGGAGCTAGGTTTGGGTTGATCGCTTCCATGGAGAAGAACCGGCAGGAAACTCCATGGTTACTCTTTATAGATATATACATAATAAATATATACATAACTAAATAGGACATCCAAGACTAAGGTACAAACAAATACTCGTGTTTATTATTTGTCTTTCAAAGTGGGTCATGTGTTCTATTTAGATCGAACTTATATACAAATATTTTAATAGCTTTGTGAAGTTCTCATCCCTGATTTTTGGGGTGGGCGTCTTAATGTTTTTTTACTGCGAGCTACAGTTATAGAGAAGCTCTAACTTCTCGTAGTACTTTTGGACTTGCGGGACCTTATTTCTTTGTATTTATTTATTTACTTATTCCTCATGTAATGATGTCCTTCAGTAAATGTATGATCATTTGTATCAATTTGAGGTATATTTTAAGTTAATAATTATTTTATTGAAAGACTAGTTTTCACGGCAAGAATAGTTAAAAACGTGACTGTTCGTTTGATAATAAGATGTCAGTCAAATGTCAACGAATGTCATTCATTTATATTAAGTTTGCCGAACTTTGTAGCAAGCGCGTACTTTCTCCGATTGAGTGAGTTGAAAGAAGGTATATTAATAGTTATTATTAAATAACACCTGTAAGTATCAGTGAAGTTATAGTAAGTACGTCGTCTAAATTGATGCAGTATAGCTGTTTGCAATGAACGACCCAAACTCTTACGGGTTCCAAGGGGATCTGAAGCAAACACCAGGAGAATCACAGGCTGGAATTACGTCTCCGGTATGAATAAATATAATCTTTGATTGGCAAAAGTGATGATACTTTTTTTTATTTTTGGTCTCAATTGATTTCTTTCGTTCCAATATATTGTTTACGTCGTCCTTGAGTGGGTTTCAACCACTATACCCTACTACACACGCAATTGTAGTGTTAGGCCGTGACTGAGCAGGGAATAAACTACTTACTCTTACCAAGCATAGATTTTGGGGGACAGCAGGGAATATGAATATGAAAGCTGGATGGTGGTTAAATGTCTAGAAAGTTCCATATTTACTATTGGTATATATGGTGGAAGTTTCTAGACCTTTATATTTTTAATACTTCTAACGCTACATGATATGAATCACATTAATTGGGAGGGTATAGGTGTATCCTATACTCACCCAATTAATGTGATTAATGTTTGGAAAAGAAAAATTATCATGACTGCTCCTAATCTCAATCCTTTATAAAAAAATATGCCCAAGCAGGAGCTCTTCATGCAAATTGCTGCTCATAGGCTGTGGTGAGAACAAGTGTTCTGCGGTATATTTGAGTGACAAAGTGACAGACAGTGAGAGTCTGTTATGATCTTTATCTTTAATTGATAAGTAGTGTATTTTTTCATGTTTTCATAATGGTATGTTGGTTCAGGGTCAGCACAAGTTCAGTGCAGAGGAACTAAAGGTGCTTGGAGAGTGCAACAGAGAGAGCTTCATGCAAAGGTCTCTACCACTTAGCACAATGCTAGGTCTCACCACTTTCGTAGGCATACAGAATGGTAAGCAAGATGAGTGTAGGGCTGCCAGGCAGCCACAGCTACGCAGTGAGCATTGGATTGAACAGATATAATGCCTTAATAATCATCCTTTGAAGTTGGTTCATAAGATAGTTTTTATTTTCAGCTAGATTAAATATCTTTGTTATAATATATTCTCTCTCTTACATAGTTCTTATCTTATTAACCCTGGCAGTCCTAAGTGCGAAGCATGTCCATAGATTTATAATTTTGATTTTGATTTTTATATCTTAACTCTGTGGACATATAGTTATCAAAATGTCTTTAATGTTGCTTTGCGAATAACCATCTAACATTACTACTGTTTTTTTAATTCTATATGTTGACACATGTTATTCTCAGGTGGCAGCTTCATGACCAGCTTAAGTAATGATAATGTTTGCCCTTATTTATTAAATATCAAATTCTGAAGCACCCTACCTTCATTTATCTACTTGTTTTATCACACTGAGAAAATATGTAGATAAGGCTAAATCTTAGGAGTGCTTTCAATAGTAGAAGTGGCCATTTATTTTAGATGAGTACATCTCATGAGTTGTAGTATAATTGCCTCCTTTTGCAAGCTGAGTTTGTATACAACATGGATTAACATATTTTTTGTATTTAGAGGAGGCTGTGTGCTTATTAATTTTGACAAATGCTGTGCGAAGTAAAGCTGCTTACCATTATTTGTTATGTATATACACATATCATCATGCAGAGTTCTTAATTTTGCATCTATAAGTAATCTAAGTCTATAGAGATCTGAACCTCGTGAGAGACTGTGTGATGATATGTATGTATAAATCATGTATACAGTGAATGTGTTTGTTTATTTGTTACCAGTTGTTATTAATATCTCTTTTTTTACTTATTAATCAGAATGACCTTATGATTTAGTACATCGTTCTCATATACTACATAGGGAGTCTATCCATAAAGGGCCTTGTTCATTATCTTGCTCGACAATTTGTATTTGTAATGTTGTGTACTTTATTTATGAATTAATTTAATGCGAGTTCTGAGTATGGATGTTTTGTGGTCAAACTACACTTTGTTCTATATGTATCCCCAAATATTTCTTATTTCATTGTGCATGATACTGCTTTTTAATTTGATACGTAATGCAATGATAACTAAACTTTATATACTTTTATTTTATAGGACATCTGAGGCCAAATCCTCGATTTGGTGCAATTCCGAAGGTGTCTCTGGCTGTGGCGGTGGGATACTTTTTGGGCAAGCTGTCATACCAGCAGGCGTGTGCTGAGAAACTCATGGCGTTGCCCGGTAGCTACATAGGGCAGCTGCTGCGCGACAGGAGGGATGGGAAAGTTGGACGGTGAGTTTTGACTCTTACATTCCTTTGTTTGACATTTTACTCCTTCGGCTCTGAGCTTCTGCTCATCTGCTGAATCCTTTGTTGTCACATCGGTGAATTTAAATCAAATTAGCTTTTTCTAATTGCATATGGGTAAAAGTATACATATATATGGTACAGATACAAGAAACTTAATTTAAACAACTTCTGTTTCTCTGTTTGTGCTGGCTAATCTCCAAAACAGCATGACTGATTTACCTATATTAAATTCATCTCACGTCCCCTACGTTGTAGTGATTTCGATAATACATTTTTCGTTAGGGTGTCGCAGCCAAAGCAGCCGCCGTCCATGTTCGGGGCGGGCCCGAGCGACATCTACTCGGACGCGGGCCCCGGCAGCTCGCTGGACCTCGACACGGACCGGCCCATGTTCAACGATGACTCCTACCGCCCAGACGCCGACAGTAAATCCTTCATATCCTCACGGCCGTGTTGCTTATTATGCTTCCAAAGGAGTTTTCTTCCGCGAATGCTCAGGCTGTGGAATGAGCTCCCCGTTGAGGTTTTCCCTGGAGAGTACAGCATGGAGTTCTTCAATAAGGGTGTGAGAAGATTCCTGCAGGGTCGGCAACGCGCGAGTGATACCCCTGGTGTTGCAAGCGTCCATAGGCGGCGGTAACCGCTTACCATCAGGCGGGCCGCATGTTTGCCACCCTTGTAGTATTAAAA
Source organism: Drepana arcuata (assembly GCA_016069955.1). Classification (NCBI taxonomy): domain Eukaryota; kingdom Metazoa; phylum Arthropoda; class Insecta; order Lepidoptera; family Drepanidae; genus Drepana; species Drepana arcuata. Next base: position 19,936 of record JACCPG010008376.1, on the reverse strand, counting down.
AAAAAGAAACTTGATACGTAGGGTACAATGCCATCTGTTCGGAATTTGCTGGATTTTACCAAACAGAAATAAATGTATGAGTGTATGTGATAAATGTAGAGCGTAATAAAAATATAATGTTACTTATTTATTGTCAGTGGCGCGCCACGTCATAACTCACTGACCACTGTTATCAGCAAGCAAATTCCATTACCAATTTATAAATATCCCTTGTGGAAATGTGTGAATATAATAATATTATTATTGTTATTGTCTCGACTTTCTACATGCTTTGGACATGGAAAAACAGGGTGTTGGTACACCTCGTACCAACACCAATAGATAAATTCAGTGTCAACGTGACAGGTGGCAAGTCGCCATTTCTCAATTACATATGTATGTACATACGTATTTGAGTATCTTCTCAAACATACACATAGGCTTCCTCTCTATGTTATTCGTCACCGCAAAGCCCGTGGTGCTTGTTAATCACTGCGCTTAACCTTAGAAATGTTTAATTGATAATAAGTACTTATTATTTTCTCGATAGAGAGTAAAGAAAAGTGAAGAAGGAGCATCTGGGCTCATTAGTTCGTGTTGGTTCAGGTTCGGGTCCGGCGCCCGCGGCGCCTGGTCGGCCCTCTCTCTCCTACGAAGACATTCGTCGCAAAAATCGGGGGGACTTTGCTGAAACCAAACAAGACCCCTACAGGTGATATGCTAAATACTTAGTTAAAACTCCGATTTCGCCATTTTTTTTTATTTGTAGCGTCGTCTTATCTATCCTCTTCTGATTGCGTTCACGCTAATATTTGTATAGCAATGACATTAGCTGCGGAAAGAGCTTTCCGCATGTCACTGCCATACGAATTATGGAGCGTGAAGACTAACAGAAAAGAAGTTAGTCTTATATCCGGCCAAGCCTCTTAATCTGCTAAATGTTCATATTCTAAATGTCTAATCTGTTACATTTCAGAAGAATCATATGGCGACAGTAGTTGGTTGTGCCATTGAAATTCGCCATAATAAACTGGGCGCTTTTAAGCTTTAATATTGTAACTTTCAGGATGGATTCGCCCTCATTGCCACCAATAACCCGCGCCCGCGCCGCCCCGCCGTCGTCTGCCCCAACCAACAAGTACGGCGACAGCATGGAGTAGCCACAGACAAGAGTCGGCCAGACCAGAGGCCCGCCCACGAAGGAATATTACAAAATATTTGACTTAATAATTAATTTCACAATGACATTTCTTTGTCTGCGAGCCCGAATGGTGTCTGTATTTTGCGTGCATTTAAATGCTTTTCTAAAAATATATTTACGATGAGAAGTGTTGTGAATCAGGCGCGCGCCACTCGCTCGCTCAGCATTTGTGCGCTAATCATACGAAAGCAATAAAGTAGTTAAGAGTTGTATTGTTATTGAACTTGTTATTTATTTCGTAACGACCAGCTGGTACCCGCTTCTCCGTTTGCTTAGATCCTTAGAAATTGGACTCTGACCAAGAGCACTGGTTTAAATCGGGTGAACCATTGCCATAGAGCATTATACAATATACACGCTTTCCCTCGGGTTCTCGAATGGGTAGCCAGAGATGTATCAAGACCCATCGTTCTTCGGAGATATATTTAAGTGCCAACGTGACAGATGTCCTACAGATAATAAACCTTTGAATTTATTCACGATGGCACGTCGTTTGGTCTGTCAATTGAGGGACTTATTTTGAAGCTGTGGTAGTTGGACTAAGTTAAAATTTTTATTTGAGCTTGAACATTCTGCGATCAAGTTGGGAACTTTAAATGAAACGCGCATAATTATTGAAAAACAAATGTATTTTATCTCCATAATGATAGATTACATCTAGATATACAACAGTATCTGGCACTACTCGAATGGCTCTCCAGACTGCGGCGATTGTACAAGTATACACTAGTATAGTATACCTATGTCTTGCATCCTAAGAGTGAAGTTCGATCAGCTTACAATTTACGTATACGTTATATCAACGAAACAACGTTAACTATATTAAGATGTTCCAACGGGCGTTTCCCCAAGATAGATTATGGTTAAAAACTATTTTTGTTAATAAATCAACACCATTTTGCCTTAACATCACCACTAGTGATACCATAGTATAATATTTGGAATTCAGTACAATTTCAAATACCTAAGTAGTATCACAAGCCTCCTGTTGTCGGCAGTTAGACAAAATGCGAGCGTTTATAAACTCCTAATATAAACACATGTATGAAAGAATAATAATAAAATTATTATCTATGAGGCTTCTTATTTGTAATTAAGATTAAGATAAGACTGTTTGTCCGCCAGAATGGATTGTATAAGTCGTGTAAGCAGTGCCTTCACGTCACGGCACGAGCACCTTAAGGCTCGTTATTGCCTGGCGAACAAAAAGTCCTCCGTTTACTCTGTCCAATGTTAACCTCGCATAACAACATTCCCTTTCCCAAATAAAGAACATTACATAAAATCGAATAATTAAAAATATATAACGATCATTGTGTATAAATAAAATATAAACTTTACAATAAAAATAGTCAATAACAGCAATTTGTCTGGCAAGAGCATGTTCTGTGGGCGAGCTCGGCACGACGTACTTCTATACAGACACTGTTGTAGCTGCCTCCTACCTTCAGAAGATAGCGACTATGGATGTACATACATGTATGAGAGTAGCACCCTGTGCTAACATCGTTCCTGCACCGTCCGGCTAAGCCACGGCGAGTTAAACGTACCTCATTCCCTCTAATCAGACCTAAGTAGTTAAAATAAAAGAGTAATTTTAAAAATTTATCTTTTCACAGCTCGCTTGGCTTAATTAAATATAATATTGTCTCTCTGATTCTCTATTTTTCCCTGTCTCCATCTCTACCATCCCATTCCGCGAGTTTGGCATCAACCTTATAACTAATTATCTTAATACACGATACATTAGCACAAATTACATTTGCCCACAGCGTGCCTTCTGCGGTAAGTATATAAAAGACATGTACCTACCATCAGTATATACACACGTTTATATTTTACATATATATTTTACATTTATTTTATAATATAATTAAAATCCAAAAACATTTGCCTTGAATTGGACAAATATATACACAGCGAATACCATCTTGGTATGCAGGCAATTTTTTTATATCATATGCACCATGTGCTTTCGTACTTCGTCTGGTCAGAATTATACAAATATGTACATTATAGTTGATGAGGTTAAACAATTATTTGGTTTGTTTCTATACACATAACGTCATCGTGAGAACTTATACTGAACGCGCGTTTGCAGGTAACAAACTCTTTCCATTAGCGTCGCTTACCGAAGTGCTAATAGGCATTGGTTGCTACAGTTTTACTCGCATCAGCAAATTCAATATCTATAGAGATCTTACGAAATAATATGTGCGCGTTTGCAATAACCGTACTGTGGGTAGGTACAAAACTTAATCAATGGTATCGATATTTGGTGAATAACTAGGTTTATTATGCTCATAGTCAAAATGGCAAGAGTCTTTATGGTTGCCTAGTTGCTGGAATCATCGGACCAGAAGAGGTCCTCGGGGTCTAGCTATGGGAGCGGCCAGGCCAGCGCGCCAAAGTTGACGGAGCCGCCGAGACCGGCGTCTGCCTCGAGGAGGCTCATGATCACGGACATGGCGGCCTCGCCGTTGCCGTCCGCGCCGAGGGGTAGCGACGCCGGGGGAGGAGAGCCCGCCGGCTGGGAGTCCTCTGCGGCGGGGGGAGGAGAGCCGCTCCCGCCCGCCGCGCTCAGCGGCACGTTGTTGCGCACGTCGCTGAAGTTGGCCTCATCCATCTCGAGGATGCTCTCGACCACGATCGACTGCTTGTACCAATACAAGTCATTAAATACCGGCCATAATAAAGAAGAAAAAAACTAATGCTCTTATATATTTATTTTTATTTCGCATTTTACTTGGGTACTATATATAGTGAACAACTATGCATACAAGGAACGTGTTTATTTTACAATTCTTGGTAAGTCTCAAATATGTCAAAATCAAAACCATCTGTTCCCTTTACCTGTTGGTTAAAAGCGGCGTCTTGCAGTAGGTCAGCCGACAATTCTGGGGAGAACTCGTTAGCGGATTGCTGCAGAGCCTCCTCAGCAATGGCACTGCCGATTTTGTGCGACTCCACTTGCGAATCGATCAACCTCTGCACCTCTTGGTCCGCTTCTGCAATCGTATGACCTATGACACTCACCACTGCCCTTTAGTACACACATACTGGGCATTGCACAAGGCATCTGACCTAAAATCAAACATCATGCCGATCTCTCAAGGCATATGGATAGAGAGACAGTAGAACGCCAGTTCTCATCACTTTTCATACATGTCAAACTATACATGTCGAGGCCAGGAACACTAGCACTAAAGCCTTATACCTCGATGGCATGCGGTTGCAGAGATCACACCACCTTGGATTCTATTCATGGCTGTGATGCTTGCTCATTACGTGATTACTATTTTAGTTTTTTTAGTTTTATTTAGTTAGGGTTTATATGCAACTAATGTGGCTAGCAATACGGTCTGTCTGATAGCAAGCCTTTACCGCTGCGATGATCGCTTGTAACAACGGTAACACTCGAATGGTCCACCATTTTTTATCAATAGGCTATTTTGTATATAATACATACATACATACATATCATCACGCCAAGTCCCTAACGGGGTAGGCAGAGAGTATAGAGCGCCAGTTCTCTCTAGACTTACATACCTCTTCGCTTCGTCCACATTCATCAGTCTCTTCATACATGCTCGTCGGTTTCGAGTACTCTTAACGTTCCCGTCCTTCAGAGTCCGATCTATTTGATCCAGGTAGTTGAACGTGGCCTTCCTCTGCCTCTTCTTGCACACACTTTTGCTTTGTATATCTGTTTCGTCAATCTTTCTTCACTCATCCTTTCTATGTGTCCAAACCAACGTAACATGCCTTTCTTCATCTTTACAATCACGCCCTCATTCACGCCAGTTGATTTGCGAATCTCTTCATTGCGGATTCGATCTAATATCGTTACGCCGCACATTTTTCGAAGAGATCGAATCTCGACTCATACATTCATACTTCCTCTGACATACCCAGGATTCGCTGCCATACAATTTTATATAATAATAATAATATATAATATTTTGTATATAGTAATTATATTATTCGTACATACTTCGTTTATCCATATCGTAGGAGGTCGAAGCGGTCTCTCTTGCACCCTCAGGGAGGTTGTTTATCACGATGTTGTTCGCGACGAGGCATTCGATGTCCTTCGTCCACGGATTCCTATAAATTAATAATTTTATTTAATTTTATATTTATACTGAGAGGTATGTAAATCTAGAGAGAACTGGCGCTCTACTATCCCTAACTCGTGTGGAGCTCGCCGTGATTATATGTTTTGTATATATACTAAGATAAAAATTATATGATACATACAATGCTCTTTATTATAATATATATTTTTTTAATATATGCAGATGCCTCCAGCTCCATTCTAATATATTTCTAGCCAACGGAACAGCATATGTATTGATTTTATGTATGTCTAGGAATTGTTACGACTTGATAATAAACGGATATATCGCCTGTGAGGTATGATTGGCCAAATTTTTTTATAATACATTGAATAAACTTTCCATTTGACGCAAACATTATTTATAAGCCATATTTTTATTCATTCAAAAATTTTGTGTTAATTTTAACCCGCACCATTAAATGTAGAGACGACAGCTGTACAACTCATCTATTACGACTTTCAAGGAAGGAATAGTTCGGATGTACTTACTTGAATCGCTTGAAGTGCGTTTGAATGCAAGCTGGGCTGCCGTCTTTCTTGCGGAACGAGTAGGCAGGCGTATGCAGGGTCTCTTGGCCGAGAAGGGCTGACCTGTGCGTACTCCCCACCACAGTCATATCGGACTGATTCACGTACTCGTACAAGCTCGTGCCCAGCAGCTCCTGCGGCAGGTACCCCAGCGCTAGGGTCACCCTGCAACCAAAGCCACGAGCTCTTATTGTTGTACTCCTCACGCCTTCTGCTAGGTGCTAACGTGTAGAGTTTGGTAGTCATGTAGAGATACAGCGGTCGACTAGCCATCTATCACGTTTGCACTTAAAACTATATCTCTATGGAAATGTGGGTGTGTGTGTATTATATATATCTGCCTACGCCTTCGAGGGCACTTATTGAAAGGCGTGAGTATCTTATTATATAACATGTCCCGTTCTGATATCGACATCACACCCGTCTTGGCACAATGTGGTCACTAGCTCACTAAGGGAGAGTAGGCAGAATTATTTAGCAGTTTATCTGTAAACCTGATATATAAATGATAGATATACATGACAATGACTCACTCTTCTAGCAATATCAATATCAATCTTTACATTGTACAAAATGAAACACTGTTGTATAAAAAAAAGGCTTACCTCTGGTCGACAAAGAGAAACTTCCCATCGGTCGTGTGCCGGGAAGTGAACTCGAGTGGCCTGCTGGGTGGTCCCGAGGGCTTGGGCAGGATCTCGGGCAGGATGCGGCACACCGCCACCAGACACGTGTTGTTGCACGCCTCGCCTTCCTCCAAACTAACGCCCTCGGCCACAGTCGCCGGAGCCCACGGCTTGAGGTATCCTACAGTCATACTCAAGTCATTTCCTTCTGACGTTAATGAGCTAAAGGCACACACATGAACTAGCAATATAATGGCAAGTCCCATCCCTCAAGAGCCTGTTATCTCAAATGCACATCTCACGCAATAGTCACGTGTTAAAGTTTTAGCGGGTGTGGTTTGGTTAGCAGAGTGCACAGTTGGAACTCCATTCACTTACTGAAGGGAAGAACTGGTGTGAAAAGATGTTAAGCGTCCCTAGTGGGCAGTAACCGCTTACCATCAGGCGAACTACTTATTGCGACTTTAGTAGTAGTATGGAAGAGTTTCAACTCAAACCCGCCAATTCTTGAAGACGAAATATAATTTGATTTTGAATTGTCGAAAAAGACATATGTGTTATTATATTATTAAGGGGAAATATTATTCATCAGATCGTGCTCATCTCAGGAACAATCGAATAAAAAAGTATATACCCATATATGATAGCTAGATAGAACAGTCCGACTGTACATGGGAGCGGAGTAGTGCCGTTCAGCGCGGAGGAAGCCGCAGGGCAGCAGTGCCAGTATATACTTACCAGTGCATTGTATAACTGAATATTTCTTCTCGTGCAGCTTCTTGCGGGGCTTGGTAATGGGATCCTTCTTCTTGACGGGCGGGGACTCGTTGCAGGCCGGCGTCGGCTTGTTCTTGATGCGGCAGATGAACGAGCGCCGCGCCCCCGGGTTTAGCAGCGACACGTTCGCCGCCACATCTGTTTTCAAAGGCAGCATTGCTGCACATACCAAACTTTCAAGAACTGCTTTCAAAAACGCAGTGGAGCCGTCGGATCACGAATTTAGTTATTACAGTACAACTCTCCGAACACAGAGTGGCAACGCGCAAGTGATACTTCGGTTTTGTAAGCGTAAAGAGGCTGCTCTAACCGTTTTGAAAAAAAATAAGTATTTGCAGCAGTTGTATCTGTGAGTGAGCGTCGAAGCATCTTTTAAGATGTGATTAGGTACTTCACTTGAAAATAGTTTATGCTATTTAGAGTTGGTGAAACCCGACGATCTCAACTTATAGTTCTATCTCTGAAATGTATAATATACTAGTGTATTGCCAGAGGTGTATTTGGTTCACCCACTCTTTGGATCGATCAGCCTGTCGCGGGGTCTGAGGTCTAATGAGGAGAGCTGCTCCTTCACCTTAGCCACGTCTTTCGGGTGCAGGATGTCGAAGAGACTTTGGCCGAGCAACTCCGCCTGTGGATATGATTACGACGCAAAAATTTAATTCCTTGTCTGTATGTCCATCATAGAATCGAAAACTGCTAGACCGATTTTAATTAAATTTTCTGTGTGTCTTCAGGTGGATTCGATTTTTTCACTAAACTTTTCACACTTAAATAAATATAAAAGGAACATCCTCATTGCTCAGCAAACAGCAACAAAGCTCATTGACACGCGCTCGTGTTAATGCGGCCAGCGAAAGCTATTTTCATTGAGCGAATATTATATATTCCCTTACCTGTTCATAGTGAAGAATATTCTTGACTGAGGTGGAGAGAAACAGTAGCCTCCCGCGGTCGCAGCCGACGACGAGCACGAAGCTGTCGCTGGCGATTTGCAAGACGAGGGCGTTGAGCTGGCGCTCGGAGAGGCAGGCGGGGCGAGGGCGCGAGCTGACCTGGCTCGCCAAGTCGGCGCCTTTCACCGCGCGCATGTGCTGCACGGCCATGCGCAGCACGGTCAGCTTGTCCAGCTTGCGCGTCATAGCGCTGCACAGCGGCACCAGTGAGCTCAGCTCCGATATGTACATGTTCATCTTGTCACGCCGCCGCTTCTCGATCTCACTGTGGTTCTGCCTATAATAGGTACACACCAAATAAACGTTTTGATAAGGCGTTGCCTAAGGTGGGACTTGACTATGGTTAGTTTTGGTAGTTTTATTGTGATGGTACAATGAGTGTCTTACTTCTTGTCAGGAAAAGTGCGCGTGGAGCGGGTATCGTCTGCGTTTTCCTCACCGATCGTGCCGGTCACACTGCTGCAACGCAATACAAACATCATATATATATATTATATATACGTACATACTGGTGTTTGAATTTGCAAAATAAATTCATATGTCATTAATTATATAGCAATATTAGCAATGCAACATTAACAAAATAGCAATATTAACTTTGACACAGATAATATGTGTCAAAGTTAATATTAATATTTGGTTACAAGACCAGTCTGTCTATTTGATATTATGCTAAAGTATATGAAATGCTGATGATACACAAATAGGTATAAAGGTATCTGTATTCCAATATAAGCCGACTACATGAAAAGTTAAGAAATAAAAACAAGTCCATTGTGGGACCACAGTCGCTAGGCAATGGACACATAATCAATAACAACAAGAGTTATATAAACTCCCAATACATGTTACCTAATATATCTAAAAATCTCTCTCTCCCTAAAATCCTCCCTCAAAATACATTTGTGTAGGTATACATTTTTGCACGTAGTACACATAAAGTATTTTGTATTATAATATATATTTGTATTGTATAAAATTATAAAAAATAATTATTTACACAGTAAAATTATTCATTCATCGTAGTTCGCGATGGCAACAGGTGGTAGCGGGTCGGTCGCGTGGCAACCAGTATTAGTCCGAGAGCTGGCACCAATTTTTGGGTAGGTATTTTTGGCAAGCTAAAAACTTGCCACATACCTCTCCTATTAGACCCTAATACGAAACTGCAAACCTGGTTGGTAAATACCGGGGCTAAATCATTTTCGTAATTTTTTTTTAAATATATTTTTTTTATTCCCTAAAATATGAGGCCATATGCAATTATTATTATTTTTATATAATACTGAGTAATGTTTAATGAATAAATTTAAATAAGCCAGATGATTTAGTCGGGGTTTTAACATTGCCAGCCGCGTGCAAAAATATTTTGCAGGAAATTATAAAAAAAAATATTTGAGCTAGCTTGAAATATTAATAGATTATTCCTTATTACCAGTCAGGTCCTTCAGTTCAGCAGTTCCGTATTGGGTTATAATAGGAGAGGTATGTAACAAGTTTTCATCTTGCCTCAAAAATCTACCCAAAAATTTATACCAGCTCTCCTACTATATTGCTGTTGTCGGGCAGTTGCTAATTACTTCTTTTGTCGCCTCCACGTCATAGTAAACATTTGTAAGGGCTCCGTAGCAGAGTTGAAAGTGAACTTCGCCTTCTAACGTATTCGTTTAGAAAAGGGTTTGCTTGTTACTTAATTAAAACAAGCGTTCGAACAAATTTTGTTCAACCTTAACCTGACCTGCTGGTTACATAATGGTAACAGTAGGTTAGGTTAGGGTAACTTTATTTTTCTCTATGAAAGTCATGGTATACAAATAATACTCACAACGCAGAGTTCTTGCGTTTGCGGGTTGAGGACGATGACGTCGCCGATGTAGATGGTGCTGCCGGGGCTGGGATGTGAGACCCATTCACCGCTGTCTCATAGTCAACGTGGGCGGAGCTGAGACAAACAAAACACATGAGGCTGTTCTATAGATTCACATTAAATCAATTGTACGATTGTTGATGCGATAATGTTACTCACAAGTGCATGGCTTTCTTCGTGGTACGCGGATCATGTCCGATTTGCACCTGATGGATGGGGGTGCGCGGTATGCCCAGTTTGCCACCCGGCTCCGTGCCCTCCGTCACCGTCAGGTCATACGTAGGTACGATCGCGTTTGCCCTGTAATGGCGTCATATTGATGTTTAATAAATGTGCTCAAGTCTAAGGTTCAGGCTAAACGGAGACTAGTCTCTAACGACCCACTTCCTCTTATATACTAGATACCATATATGTATGTCGCCAGAGAGATCAGATGTTTTTTTTATTAATTTTATAGATTTGCCATTTCTACTCAGTAAAATACTTTTTAAGTGCCATGTATAGGTTCTCGTGATAAGAATATTTTAATTACAGTCCCATTGTGTTAAACTAACTGTACAAAAAATACTTATACCGCTCCTGTAATAATTATCATAACGAGAATTTCGCGGACTGTTATAAAAACGTTGGCTGTTATAAAAAAACCTTTAAACAATAGTAAATAAAAATATTACCATAGTTAATAGTTACTGTTAATACTGTTGCTTTTGTTTTTTGTAAACTAGACTTTTAATAAAATCTTTGCTGGTGTGTGTTAACTTATTGATGTGTATTGTGTATGTGTATACAAACAATGAAACGAGTGCGGTCATCACACCAGAGCTAGCTACGGACAGCCATCGATAAACATTAAACGTATAACTATCCTCACGCCTTCCCACAAGGGTCCCCGAAGGGGTAGGCAGAGGTGTATAGGTAATACCCACACACCCACTTTCCGCCAGAGGTATATTAGGTGCCAACGTGACAGATGGCGAGTCCATCGCCGTTACTCAAGCACGACTATACATACGCCTTTGAATTTCTTCTTAGACGTATGCAGGTTTCGATGTTTTCCTTCACCGTAAAGCTCGTGGTGTGACTAATCACTGTACTAAGTTCAGAAAAACTCATTGGTACAGTCGGGATTCGAACTTGCGACCTTTGCGTCGCAGGCGACTGCTCGAACCACTCGGCCACCACGGCTCTTATAAACGTATAACGTTATGGATTAAAGTTATAGATGTTAAAAAGTTCATGCCACTGGGAGCGTTCTTCGAAAACTGCCCAAAACTTACAATTAAATCTTAGAGCTGAAGCGACCCTACGGTGCGCAAACAATGTTGTCATTGTATGCTCTATTACCCATCGGAAGCTGGGGCGAGTTGCCAGTTTAATATATATTTAAATCGGATGGAGAATAATGTCGCCCTGCCACCTTATATATATATATATATATATATATATATATAGGTTTCATATGCGTTGGTAAAGCGAAAGAGGTATGTAAGTCTATAGAGAACTGGCGCTCTATACTCTCGGCCTACCCCGTTGGCGTGATGTTATGTGTGTATATGCGCCGGTGTAAAAATGATGAAGAGAGACTTAATGTATAGCAACTCATATGACACTTCCACTGCGACGATCGTAACTACAAAAAAGAAAAGGTTTATCTTGTGAACGCGATGTGTTCAATTGAAGGATATGATTGTCAAGTGATTGACCTGCCTGCGCGGCGCGCGAAGGGTCCTGTGTGCGAGTCCCACAGCTCAATTGCTTCGGCCATCAAATGCAATTTTCGTTCTGCATTGACGTATGCAACCCATTATGCTGCCAACACACTGTAACTCTCCGAACACAGGCAACGCGCAAGTAATACTTCGGTATCGTGAGCGTAAATAGGCTAAGGTAACCAATTCATATTTAATTCAATACTGATCATGGCTTGTTATTCAAGTAGTGGTATTTTTTGTTGACTTGTTAATCATAACTAACTCTCCGTACTTAGTTATATCGTAGTTGCGTTTCCATCGTAGATTACTGTATGAAAGGAATTCCGGAGCAATTTTAAAATTCAGATCACATCTCTGATTTATAAAATCCGACAGTTAAACTAATAATACAAAGCCGTCGTGTTGTTCGAGCAGTTGCCTGCAAATCAAAGACTGCAAGTCCGAATCTCGACTGTACCAATAAGTATTTCTGAACTGATGTATTATACACAATGATTAGTTACACCATGAGCTTAACGGTGAAGGAAAATATCGAGAGAAATCCTACATACGTTTAAGATGAAATTCATAGACGCGTATGTAGTCTTTATGCTACTTGGCGTGATGTGATATGTGTGTATTAAATTAATGCTTTGTTTTATTTAGTGGTGCTCTGTTCTCTGATGTGATCATAAATAAGCGTATAAGCTCATACATAGCGTAAACAATTGTTTAATTCTCATAAACTCTAAATAGAAAATATTTCTTATACTATTTTACTTTTGTTTCAACTCACATACTTAAAGGTATTTTCTAAGGATTCCAGAATTTTGGTGCTCGTTTCAGTCTTTATTAAATCTACACTAATATTATAAAGAGGAAAACTTTGTTTGTTTGGTTGTAATGAATAGGCTCAAAAACTAATGGACCGATTTGAAAAATTCTTTCACTGTTGGGAAGCTACCTCCGGTGAACATAGGCTATATTAAATTGGACCCGATAGGTGGCGCTGCGATTGAGTTTCAGGAATTTAACTTTTTCACCCGGGCGAAGCTATCCCTTTCTGTGTGTCTTAAGGTGGATTCGAGAATGGTTTAGATTTACAATTGGACCCGATAGATGGCGCTGCGATCGTGTTACGGGCAATTTAACTTTTTCACCCGAGCGAAGCTGGGCGGGACAGCTAGTATATAATAAATATCTAATACCATCGCCGTTATTATTCCCAATGTTTGTTTGATGAAGCGTGTTCTTAATGTAAATGTGATAAAAACGTGTTATTTTGAGCCCAGAAAAGTTTGAAGTCGAGATTAATTAATAAAGTACAACAAGTCAACAATGATTTTGTTCGATGAAAAATAATCAACTCGTTAGTTGATTATTTTTCATCGAACAAAATCATTGTTGATGGTTAATTGGGAGACGAAAGTTCGCCCTTGGCTACGGGTTCACAAGAACAAATGTATAGGCAATTCGGTCGCAAAGCTCAATAGTGCCATTTTAACAAAATGTCTCAAAAATGAATGTGGCGTTGTTTATCTACTCTGTGGTGTAATTAATTAAAAACATAAAGGGCAAGGAGGTTAAGATCATGCCATGAATTTGTGGGCATACTACACTTTTCATAGGAGTAATCAAAGATGTCGCCCCATGGTGAGTGGTGCAACTTCCATTGCGAGCGAGCTAGAAGGTAGCCAGGCATTAGTCACATCGCGGACTTGTCACCACAGGTCGACCTCGCGAACTTATGGACTTGTAATAACATCCAATACGAAGTAACAATCACCTCAAGAAATCAGAATGGAATGTACGAATGGCACCATTTGATCCTAAATATTATGTTACTGAACTTATGATTTTCAACTGGATTAAGATTTATCCATGTGTTTTAATCCAGCTAGACTTATCCATGTGTTTTAATCCAGCTAGACTTATCCATATGTTTTAATCCAGCTAGACTTATCCATATGTTTTAATCCAGCTAGACTTATCCATATGTTTTAATCCAGCTAGACTTATCCATGTGTTTTAATCCAGCTAGACTTATCAATGTGTTTTAATCCAGCTAGACTTATCCATGTGTTTTAATCCAGCTTATAATCTATCGGTGAGTCAAATTGCATCTAAATGTGTTTAGTAGTGAATGAGGAACAAACACCCTCACGAACATTCGCATTAATATCATATGTTGGATTTGTTTGACTAATTGTGTAGGTAGTTGATATGTATGATTTGATTAAAACACGTAAGCCACAGTTCAGACGGGGACGTAGGCCGAAGCGAAGGTGTGAGGCCATTACGAGGGGCGGGGCCTGTGCGGTGGGCGAATATTTCCTTGGAACGCCCACACACCGTCGTATAAGACAGAGCCTAAGACTGCACCAGCATACACCGACTGGAACCTTATTAGCGTATTAAGTGTTACAATGATGCTATGTATGTATGTATGTATATACATATGGTTCTTAAACATTTAGTGGCTTCCCTTGTCGACCTTGGCAATTTATTTTTATTCAATAAACATATACTGCCTGAGTTTTTGTGCGTTAAACAAACAAACAGACCCTACCTCTTTATAAATTTTAGTATAGATAAGTATGTGTACCTAGGACTATTTGTAAAGACTTTTCAAATATATATAATTATATGCATAGTATTTTCCAATATATTTTTATATTGATATTATAATATATATTGATTTTATATGATTAATTATAAGTTATTGTGTATGTTCGAGACCAACCGCACATTACCTACATTGCTCCACTCTGTTCTCGGAGCCTCCTAAATGTCAAATAATCAACCCCGATTCTTTCAATGAATTGGTATGTGTCCTTCTTAATTCAACTTGTATTTCTCACTGACTTTCAGCGTATATGATGGTCTAGTGGTCAGAGATTCTGACTGCGAAGCTTCAGGACGTTGCTTCGATTCCCGCAAAGGGCGGATGTTTATATGAGCACGGATATTTGTACCTTAGTCTTCCATTTCATACATATTTACGTCTACATCTATGTATATAAGTATATAGATCGTTGTCCCATAGTACAAGCTTCGCTTAATTTGGGACTAGTTCTATTTGTGTGGCATCAGCCCAAGTTTTACTTTCGAAAAATCCATCACATATGCTGATCCCAGGCCACGTGTTAGTTCGTCCGATGGGCGTTGCGTTCTCGCAGATCACACATAATTAGACCATATTTTGGAATAGCTCGATAACACCTCAAAAGGCACCTGTACACGTGTGAACACAAAACATAATGGAAGCAATTTCAAGGTCAATATTTACAACCTCTGTAAAGTTATATTACCTACAGTACAGTCTTCACGGTTATTTTGTCGTGTTCAATGTCATTATCATCGCTCCGGCGCTATTACAAACAACCCGACGTGGCTCATCCAATATTGGCGCTGACATTTGATGCACGCCTCCCAATATTGGCACCAACCTGATCGGCCTACTGACAACGAAACTATAGGGGTTACGTATCATCATTCGGTTGTGGTAGCACATACAATATTTATTTCAATTGTGCACGGCATGGGAACCCAAATACGCCAATTAGACAACTTTATAATTAATTAATTGTTACAATAAATGCAATCAAAACAGAAAACACTGTGCTAGCCTTCTCCCAGAACGCCAACGACAACATAATCTTTTTCCATACATCTTCTAGCATGTCCATACTAGGGTTAGACTCGAGCAGAGCGTTGAGATGGCCAGCTAGCAAGAATTTGCTATGGACAGCGATATGTTTGTGTCTCCGATAGCGAGAGAGTCGAGATAGTTCACCCGACAGGTCAGTGACATCGCGCGGATAACCTTACATGCCGGAACAATAGGTTCAAATCCTAATCAGACTTCAAGTTAAGTATAACTTAGGTATCCTAGTAAAAAGTTGGTATAAAGAAAGGGATAGCATGCTTAAATGTGCCTAAGGAAGGATTTTAGCACCTTCTCGTATAAAATAGATTAGGTGCTCTCGTGATCTCTCACATACATATATAACATATCGCCGAGTCCATTAGCGGCAGTTTTCTCTTGACTTACAAGCTCTTTTCATTCTTAAACAGCCATCAATCTGTTTATTAATGCTATCCACTTTCGAGAACTCTTGACGTTCCCATCTTTGACTATTCGATTGATTTAATCTAGGCAGTTGGAATGTGGTCTTTAGCTGTCTCTTCTTCCAAACGCTTTCGCATTGTATATAGATAGTGTCATCCACGAAGACGCGCCCCACCGATTTCTAGTTAAGTGGGTCGCGGGATGCGGTGTCGTATGACCCGAGTCTATTAATTGTAGTGTGCGTATAGGTAATCAGTGTGTACTGATAATACTCAACATTTGTGGAAGGTTGCAAAATTACACTATAAACTATAGAGAAGAAGTGGGGCGCGTCTTCGTTGATGGCATTAGCTACATCTATCTGTTCCATCAAACGTATCTTCACACATCCGTTCTATATGTACAACGAACGTAACCTAGTCATTTATAATAATATTAGTAGAATATAACAATACGTAAGCAAATAAATCCGAGTCCAATCTGAAGTAGTAGCTTGGTCACACAGCCTCGACGAACTACTGACGGTAGTTATTCGTCACAGCACTATCGTGGCTTCGCCGTTTGTGTTGGCCGATCGATCGGGCAGGTAGCACAAAGCACATTAAATTAACTATACGAGCCTTACGCGCGTTATGTGTACTCGTAGCATCGAGATTTAATTAACCCCCATCAGTTTAACCTCAACATACAAATTCTAAAGAACTCATTAACTGCCAACGGCTGATCACTTTGTAATTTTCTATCACGTTTCTATTTAGTATTTATGTATTTCACGCCTTCCCGCAAGGCGTAGGGGTAGGCAGAGGTGTATATTATCGTGAAATTTCGCATAAAGAGAGACTATTATTAGCTAGGATATGTTTTATTCCGGTAAAAATCTACCAATAATATATAATTTTACGCGTATGTCATATGGGTCAATTCACGTGGATTTTGTACAATATGAACAAAAATTATGTTCCTTCCTTATGTTCGTTGTCACATGTCTTCCAAACCTACTTCAGGCACCAGTCTCTCACAACGTGGGAAGGAACCCTAACACAACCCTGTAACGCTGTCTCATTTAATTATAAGTTCAATATTGTGAGAGGAAATAAATAAAATAAATAATAATCATAAACAAAGTAAATTATTAAAAAGTTCACTAGTATAATGCACATAAAGAGGAAAGACCTGATTATTTGTTACGATTTAACTCAAAAAGTACTCGACCGATTTTAAGCATAATTTGTTTATTAGAAAGCTCAGTTTTACCGCGAATTATAGGAAAGATTTCGTTTATGGTTTTGTTTGTTGAAATTTATACTGGCGCCCTATACTCGCTGCCTACCCCGTTAGGGACTAGACGTGATGATATGTATGTATGTATGTTGAAATAACGTTAGAAAAAGTTATTTTTTAATAAAATTGTTAGTTAATTGCACAGCTAAATAAAAAAGCACCAAGTGTTCTCTACAGATAGACAATTAAGCCTCTGCAGATCTTATTACCAATAACTCTACGCGTGCAGGCTGCCCACGCTTCAAATCTCGACATCTGACAGAAATACCATTTGATAATTGGGATTCAAACTCAACCCCAAACAAAATTAGCTATCGTTAGCGAGCACTCCTCATGAACGCAATGTACAAATCATTGAACAGGACCAAACTATTGTTTGTTATCTAAAGCAGGCGTGCTTAAATCTAGTCCTCGTGTTTTTTCTTAATAATATCAGATGTGCGTTTCTAAACTGTAGTCCCTGTGCCAACCTTCATCTAATTTACGCATTAGTAACGACGATGGAATCGCTATAGCATCGTATCTGACACACAAACAGATATATAGGAAGTCAAGTTACTTCCTATATTTAGCGTTAGCCACCGGCCAGTGAAAAAAGTTTTGAAGATTTACCGGAACAAAGCGACAAAAGAAAAAAGAAATATGTGTCTATATCTGTTTGTGGGTCAGATACGATGCATCTACAGGATAAACAATATAAACGAACTTTAGCACGAACGAAGCCGGCAACAGACAATGTGGCAAATTAACAAAATTGCAAACAAATGATCAATTGTGAAGTGTGAAAACTTATAATTGGCAGAGTTAATTGACGATCGATGAATTGAATATAAATAAAGTAAAAGTTTATTTTTATTTTGATAGGTACATGTATGTATGAATAATTCTGGCTCGCGCCTGGATAATTAATTGTAATAGTCATTGTATAAAAGAATACTAATTTGAATTGCTTCTCAGACGTATACAGGTTTCCTCTCAATGTTTTCCTTCACCGAAAAGCTCGTGGTTTGACTAATCACTGTACTTAAGTTCAGAAAACCTTATTGGTACAGTCGGGCTTCGAACTTGCGATCTTTGTGTCGTAGGCAACAGACTCGAACCAGTCAGCCACGACGGCTAACTGCAACTTTCCCAAGCCCCATATTATCTGTTATCTGACCAACATTATCAGAGCGATCGTCCAGGCGCCTCTATTGTGTTCAAGGCAATATGGAGCTTACTAGTATAAAAAAGAATATTTAAAGAGCGAATTTAAAACTGGATAAAACAAGTTCTCATACAAATTCACAAACCTGTTAATAACAACATATACAATGTATGAATGGCATTGAATTGTACCTGCTTGATATTTACTATAATTCGTTGCCTACTCGCGTTATAATGGGGTTTATTAAAATGTTTTCATCTACAAATACACTATTACAATAATAATATATATAATAATAACTCATATGATTCACTATTAAACGCCATCTGATATATATTCCTAAATGTACAGATTCCGATAATCCTTACAAAAAATAAGCTTGCAAGGTGTTTCCATTTTTCTGATGAGAAATGTATATAGCCCCATACAACTACAAGGTCGTCTCTCGTCTCTTATAACGCGTCCTTACAAGGGGGTGTAACGAAACCTTCTAAAGGGTAGCGTTACGGTCGCCATCCCCAACACACAATCGTCTTTGAACTCTTCTCAATACAGATCTCTGACTATTTATTCCTTCATCATATAACTGGTGACGCGATAATGATCCCTACAATCCTGAATATATACAGGATTACAGGTTAAGTCGACCTAGATTAAGGGGTTACAGTTCATTCACTACTTCATCATCACATAATTTCTGACTGATTTGACTATGAAACACCATACTTAATATAATAACTTAATGATTTTCAGATATTTCAGAAGTTTTCTATAGAAATTGCCAATTCGAAGTCTAGTTTACCAAATTTCTTTTAATCTGTACATTTATTTTCTTAGAAGAGTTTATGCAATAGATAATTAATTGGCTTTATTATTTTGAACAGTAACATTGCAGACGCAAACAACCTGCAGCGTGGGAGGCGAAATCACTTTCCTATTACGATGCGTCAAAAATAAATAATAAGTATTAAAGTATTTTCTTGTTCGGGGAATATTAAGAATAGAAAGATTTAAAGATGTACATAAAATATTAACGTTCTTTCAGTTATCGAACGATTGTCAGAAATTCCAGAAAACACTTAGTAGAAAGGCATTTTTGGATTTTCAGAATTTTACTCATTATAAACACTTTTAAAAGCTATTTCTAAATTTGTTGTGGATAGGTATTCGAATTTCAGTTGAGATAAATTACACAGTCCTTCGCTACAGTACTTTTACTTAAATACGCAGCAGAGTTAAGACGAAATAATTAGCTAGCCGCGCCAAAGGAGGCGAGATCGATTCTAGCACATAATTAATTATTTGTATGGCTTTCCACTTCAAGTCAAGGTGTTTTGTTTGTGAATCCTACAAGGAGCGCGCGGTGCCCTACTGCGCTAAGTGTGTGGGTATGCAACCGCTGGAGTTTGCCGCAGTTAAATAAATAAATACCTTGGGACAATTCCACACAAATTGAAAAGTCCAAAATTGCTATGAAATGTAAAAAGCTACCCGCGTAAATCCTAAAAAAATCCATTGAATTAGTATAATATTATCTAAATTTAATTTCGGAACAAAGCATTTTATGTGTTAATCGAGTTACAAACGTCCATACATCTCAAACTTTCGCATTTATAATATTACTAGTAGGTAGTATTCAATTCGTTTTGTATACAACAACCACTACTTAATTGACTAAACAAGACATCAGT
>JACCPG010008374.1:0-35125 GCA_016069955.1 Drepana arcuata | reverse complement strand
GATGTCCATGCTGGCTGTACTCTCCAGGGAAAACCTCAACGGGGAGCTCATTCCACAGCCTGATGTGGCATAAAGTTATGATTGTGTGATGAATAAAGCATTTTCTTTCTTTCTTTAACTATGTACTTCATTACCTCGTAGTACTCATATTACAAACTATGCTTTATATGAAACTAGGAGAATCTATGTTGCCTGTCTCTCTAAGTCTCTAAGTCTAAGATGTCTCTAAGTGCTTACTCACAATCAGAACAGAATCAATTCTTGAAGAAGAAGATTGTGTTTGTGTGCCCTTATTATATCTGCATCGCCAAATGAAAATGTGGTCAGTATTTATTTAGCGTATAAATCAATATTGGATACAGGATAATAAAACCGGATATTACCGGCCCATAAAAACCCTTTAGCCTTTTGTGACGTCACGAGAGGGTATGTAAATTATGAGTTTAGTGCCATGGCCGCATTTTGTATTGGGAAATGGGTATTATTGCTCGGGGCACGTAAATAATAATACATTTGGCATCAACAAATACCATTTTGTGAGTTGCAATGTGACCCGAAAAGAAATTGCATGAAAATAAAAAACTCAGTCATTTTATTCCTATTTGCCGTACTGAATAGAAAACTTTTCGTTTCGGCAGCTGAATAATTGAACGCACAACTTTTATTTTATCTCATTTGATCAAGGCTTTATGACATAAGGATATTATTTAATATTGTTTTACGAAGCGTATGGTTCGTTGCCTACAACCCAAAGATTGCAAGTTTGAATCCCATATATACCAATGAGTTCTTAAGTACAATGGTTAGTCGCACCACGAGCTCTACGGTGAAGGAATACGTTGAGAGAAGCTGCAAACGTTTGAAAATAAATTCGAAGACAACTGTAAGACGTAGGCGTGATTGAGAAACGGCGATGGACACGCCATCTGTTAATTTAGCACTTAAAATATATATCTAGCGGTGGTGGCCGAGTGGCTCGAGCAGTTGCCTGCGACGCAAAGGTCGCAAGCTCGAATCCCGACTGTACCAATGAGTTTTTTCTGAACTTAAGTACAGTGATTAGTCACACCACGAGCTTTACGGTGAAGGAAAACATCGAGGGGAAACCTGCATACGTCTGAGAAGAAATTCAGAGGCGTATGTATAGTTGTGCTGGAGTAACGGCGATGGACTCGCCATCTGTCACGTTGGCACCTAATATACCTCTGGCGGAAAGTGGGTGTGTGGGTATTACCTATACACCTCTGCCTACCCCTTCGGGGACCCTTGTGGGAAGGCGTGAGGATATATTATATTATTATAAATATATATCTCCGGCGAAAAGTGAGTAAGTGGGCACTATCTGCCTTTGTTATCCCTTTGGACCCTTGTGGGAAGACGAGAAAATGTTAAAAAAATACATTGACTTATCAAACCACGAGCTTTAAGCTGACGGAAAGCATTGACAGGAAACCTGCATAGGTATGTGAGGAGGTTCAAAGGCGTATGTGATTGAGAAGCTCGTCAAATGTCGCGTTAATACCTAAATATATTTTCAACGAAAAGAGGGGATGTTGCATCAACTGCGGGAACCCCAAGGATCACATTTCAACTACAACATAGTATTTTTTTAACATGTGTAATGTATTTCTAACATGACCCTTACTTTGAAAGGTACGGAAGTCCCGTGTGAGTTAGGTTGCAGCCGCTATCGTCGGTCTTCAGACATAATGCTATAAAAGGGATGACCAAAATGTATCTGCTTTTTATTTTGCCAGCTTTTATAGCTTGCATAAGGTAAGGATAAGGTGTGTAGTGTGATTTTTTTAAATAGTTTACTGTGTATATACTTCTTGCTTAATTTTTTTTAAATCTTCCTTAGTTAATTATCTCGTGGAGATATAATAACAGCTCAAAATCGTACAGTGATTTAAACGACGCGCTTAACGGCGAACTTAAAAATATATGTATTATCGTGCCGAACAAACGACGACGGACTCGCCATCTGTCATGTTGGTACTAAAAAAAGGGTGTTGTTATCTTCATACGTCTAAGAAGCAATTCAAAGGCGTATGTATAGTCGTACTTGAGTATCGGCGATGGACTCAACATCTGTCACGTTGGCACCTAAAATATGTCTCTGGGTATGTGGGTACTACCTATGGGTAGAAACGTAGGTAGAGATGTATACATCTCTACCAACGTTTTTAAATTTAAACTAATTGGAAATAATAATCTTTCGAAATTTTCGAACGTAAATATTTATTTTATATAAATTATTCCTTACAGGAATAATTTTCTTTATAACATTTAATAAAACTTATATAGGCTATTAGTCAAGTATACTCCAGGGTATATTAATGCTGCGTGCTTCTTCTTTTTCGACGTTTTATAAGTGTCCACCTGGGCCTATGTGAAATAAAAAGATTTTGGTTTTGATTTTGAATAGCCCATAAAAGTTTTATTAAATGTTATAAAGAAAATGTGGTCAAAAAAAATTATTCCTGTAAGGAATATTTTATATGAAATAAATATTAACGTTAAAAAATTTCGAATTCCCTAATATTGTTTATGCAAATTTCCTTATACACAATTTCTAATAAGCAAATTATAATATATTATAATATAATATATTATCATTAAGCATAAACAATATGACCTAGGCATGATGATGTGTATGTATTTTAAATATGTAGGAGTATGTATATATTTAAGAGAAACTGTAATAAGTTTAACTGGTGTATTTGTCTGTGTGTGTATGGATGTGTCTACGTAGTTTATAACCATATTGGGAAGGTAATTATTGTAGTTAAAACAACATTATTTATTTACATACATTTAATCATTCTGCCTATTATATCTATAGCGAGTCAACAAGTAGGAAACTTCATAGAATTCTATATAGCGAATAGTCAAACAATTCATAAGATACACATTTACTAGGCTTACAATAATAACAGTAAATTAAAATGTATATAGATAATAACATTAGTAGAAAATTACTAGAACTATAAAGGCTGCTACATACATATGGAACGCTACCAATCTTATAGAATTTAAATGCTCGGTTGCGGAATAATCGTGATTGTGTAACAACTTTAATGTTAATCGGAGAAATAGCTGTTCAAATATAGATATTATTATTATTAATACACATTTGAAATGGCAATTAACGCTTAGCAAGTTTGAAAGTAGTAATGAGACTACAGATATGACTAAGAGATATTCTATCATAACAATGAATGAGAGTGTATTAAAAGTTTATTTCGTTGTTTAAGAGGAAAGTTACTAAGTATTGGAGAGTAACTAGATAGCTAAATATGATTGAGCTTTTTCAAAAAGGTAACATGAAAATTGTAAAGTACCAATTATTTAAAGAGAATTAATTACTATAATTCGTGAACACATACATACACAAAAATTTTAATTTTAACTTTATAACCGTACACAATGGACTTCGGATATTCCACGCTGCGTTTTCTTACTACCGGTGTGAAAGGCCTTTAGCCTTAAAATACAAACGCTTGATATCTTGGAATGTTAGACGTATAGTTTCTCATCCACATGTGAAGGGTAATTTGAAAGCCTTAAAAGGTTGTTCTGCCGAATATAAAATTACCGGCAGCATTTGCGTCTTCAGTGGAGAAGTACTCCTTCCATAGCTCTTGGAACTCGTCCCAGGATACATTGTTCTTTCCCTGTGAACAATGTATCAAAGCATACAGGTCTCCGGTTGAAGCGAATTGGGGTAAATTTGCTATCGCCGACAATCCCCACACAGACGGAAATCTCTACAAAAACTGGCTTATTCTAACTCATAGTTGGTATATGCTATATGCCATAGCAGATCAGCACCATAGAGTAACCGCTTTACAGCCTGACCCTTTGTTTGTCACCATGTACGAAATTATATATATTTTTTGTTTCGCAATAGTCTTGGGACAGATTTCTAGAGCAGCTGGTGAGCTGGCGAAAGAGAATGTTAATTGAATAACGAGATTAGTCAATGTGTTATAGCGAATGTATTTGCGTCATTGTTTATCCTAACTTCGCGCAGTGTAGCACTTGTGACGAAAAGTAGTAGTAATCGCATAAGCTACGACCTACGGCGTAGCACTGCTACGGGACTACGGTATAATTCGCTGTTTCGCCGCGTAAGCAGTTGGGAGCAAAGTAAAACATTATCTGACGCTTTATATTCTGTAAAGAAGTAAGCCTAGCTTAGTCCTTGGAACTCTAAAATACTTTCTCAACTAACTTAAATTGTTGGCTTATTTCTTTTAAAAAGATGACGGCAAGATAATCTCAGTTTGATAAATCAACATAAAAAACGTAAGTACTGGATGAAGTTGCTTTTCAATTAGGATAAAGTTTTTTTCATCGATAAGTAATGAGACCAGCCCGTAGAGTTCAAAAACACCACCCATCCAAGTGGCAGCAAAAGAGTCAATCAAATCTCATTTGTTGAAATTTTCATTCTCAGGGAAAGTTTTCCTCCTTGCGTCATGTATTCATTGGTCATCCACAAATATGTTTTATGAGAAAGCATGTGTTGATAATTTTTTTTTAATGTCGTAGCCGGTTAATAAGTTAAATGCTCAATCGACGAAACCTGCGATAGGGATTCCAGTTACTATATTAAGTCCGTGCTCTTGAATATTGAAGGCAATAGCCTTTGCTTATTAATCAAAGGCTATTGCCGTCAATATTCAAGAAGGCGAAACGGTTGGATTAATTGACGTCATATGCATATGTCGTTGTTTAATATTTTTGAATAATTAATGGAATGTTAAGGTGCCCTGATCGTTGTAAATCTTACATCTGTTTCTAGTAGATAGATATAAAATAATACATCTATTGTATCTACAAACCTTGGCCATCTTACTGAAGGCAACCTTGCACTCCTGAGGGTTGATGCCGTATGAGGAGCAGACCGTGGTAAACTCATCACAGTCGATGGAGCCGTCCGCGCTGGCATCCTCCAGTTGGAACATGAAGTGGCAGTACAGCTGCTGCCATTTGAGGGCCGCTGAAGGGTTCAATGCGTAATCGTTCCACATGGACACCCATTCTTCCACAGACACCTGTTAAATTAAATATTACACCTTAACATGTTTGGATATGTAGAAAGGAACAGTGAAGAAAGATTGACGAAACATGTACAATATGGAAGTGTGTGCTAGAAGAGGCAGAGGACGACCGCATTCAAACTACCTAGATCAAGGCAAGTCTTGCGGACGTTTGCAGACATTGAAATGTTTTACATCACCGTAGAGGTGAGAAATGGCGTAAAACCTATACACCTCTGCCTACCCCTTCGGGGAGGGTCCCCCAAGGGGTAGGCTACCGTAAAGCTCGTGTAAAACTTATTGTTGTATGTTTAATAAGAAAAGTTGTAATATATCTTCACACCTTCCCACAGGGGTCCTGAAAGGGTTGGCAGAGGTATGTTGGTAGTACCCACACACCCACTTTCCGCCAGAGATATATTTAAGGTGCCAACGTGACAGATGGGGAGTACACTTTGAATCTTTCTTAAACGTTTGCAGGTTTCCCTTGATGTTTACCTTCACCGTAAAACGTGTGCTGTAACTAGTCACTGTACTTACGTTCAGATAAACTCATTAGTACAGCCGGGATTCGAACTTCTTCTCTCTTTCATTTCATCTTTATGTGGCAGGGTAGTCGAACCACTCAACCACAAAAAAAAATTACTGCTATTTACTATAAGATACGGTATTTAACGCAAAGTTACAAAAATTAATATAATTCTATTTGCCAATCAAGCTGACCCAGAAGGTTATAAATGTGGCCAAAAATTTTATTTCCAGTTTTTCTCTCGTCCTCAATTACGCGTGAGTTTTTCTACATCCAATGGCGATTCTTTATTTGCGTTTTTGAACATGTCTGTATGTATGTATGTCCAGTAATTCGGTTATTGTTGGAATTATTATTAGGTTGCCGCTGGGCGTTCGTTCGTCAGCACATTTTTGGGCGTTCATTAATTTGTATCTTTGCGGTTGCTGACTTGAATTGGCATTTGGATGCCGTCATACTCACTCACATAATTATACTCGCACATGTATATACAGCGCTTAAAAGAAACTGCACAGGTGAATTTGCGGGGTCTAGTTAGTCTCACAGACTGTCCTATATTCTTGGTTTAATAAGCGTCTATCGGCGGTAATTGCTTGCCATCAGACAGGCTCAACATAATTCTCTTATAATATATTATAGGACTTCTTGTAGGACCTACCTGACCATCCTTATTGGAGTCAGCCCTCTTCCGAAGACCATCCCAGATCTTGATCATGATTTCATGTGTTTCTGTGTGCTTGGCATCGCCTGGCTTCCATCCTCGGAGGCTGCAGATTTTCTGAACAGAAGTAATTTAATTAATTTTATGTTTTTTGTGCAACAGTTTATAATAAACTAACAGTAATACCCTGTTAGCCGCACCAAAACAATAATAATTAAAAGATGACTTTCTTATCTCTTGATATGCAATATAATATTTTCTTAAATGTATTTAATTTTAAAATCGTAACATTAATCGTTTTTAAATTTAAAATGTTTATAATATGTGATTACGCCGATCTTCATCTTCTTTGTTCCCGTTGTTTCAGGGTATTTGAATAATAGCGTGTTGATGTTTCGGTTGTTTATTGCGTAATGGCGTCGATCCCTGTCAATCACGTGACCGACGCCGCTATCTTTTTAAATATATATTTGGCGTTACATATGGCCTGAACAATATGAATATTGTCATTATTCTATGAGCTGAGACTGAGACACTTATAATATTTTGTAGTTTTATTATCTTAAATTTATCTATAATAATAAATATAATTTGTTTGTTCTGTTTGATGCTTTTATTTTTTTTAATCTGGTTACTTTTATTTCTATCAACAACGTGAATAAAGGCCATCAATTATTCCTATCCGAAAAAACTTCAACGCAAAGTTACCTCAATAGCGAGCTCGAAGTCTTTCCTTTCAATCGTTCCACTCTGATTGACGTCTGTAACGGAAAAAGTTGTACAGGAAAAATATGTATCTAACCATAAAAATAAAAAAAAAACGTTTGTTTACTAATGATATTCCTTGGAATAAGTTATTATTGTTACCAAAGAAAACGTTGAACACGTAGAGTAGTTTCTTCCTTCTGAATTCCGAGACGGACATTTTGTTTTTTTATCTGCAACAATGAAATATACAATTATAAGTTTTTTTACTTGAAATTGCTTGTATAATTCTTTGTGACTTCCAAGGATGGTCCTAATTTACATTACATGAGCGCTCAAAATTCCCTTTACGCTATGGATTAAGTGGGTTTTCTTGTAATGTTGAAGAAAAAGTTGAATTTACTTAATCTTCTTATTACTCCTGTCTGATTAGTGATGATTACGTTATGAAGACCAATTACAGTTATTAAATAGTTAAACATTACAGAAATATATACATACATACATACATACATATCATCTCGCCAAGTCCCTAACGGGGTAGGCAGAGAGTATAGAGCACCAGTTCTCTCTAGACTTATATACCTCTTTCGCTTCGTCCACATTCATCAGTCTCTTCATACATGCTCGTTGGTTTCGAGTACTCTTAACGTTCCCGTCCTTCAGAGTCCGATCTACTTGATCCAGGTAGTTGGAACGTGGCCTTCCTCTGCCTCTTCTTGCACACACTTTTGCTTTGTATATCTGTTTCGTCAATCTTTCTTCACTCATCCATTCTATGTGTCCAAACCAACGTAACATGCCTTTCTTCATCTTTACAATCATGCCCTCATTCACGCCAGTTGATTTGTGAATCTCTTCATTGCGGATTCGATCTAATATCGTTACGCCGCACATTTTTCGAATTTACAGAAATATATTATTATTTTATAGCTGTACTATATTATACGGGCGTGATTCTCTTCATTGCGGATTCCATCTAATATCGTTACGCCGCACATTTTTCGAATTTACAGAAATATATTATTATTTTATAGCTGTACTATATTATACTCTCAATATTTGCTGCTCATAGTGGGAACACTGATCGCAGACGGAAACCTAAATAGGAAAAAAAAACTTTACGAATAGTATTAAAAAACGTTGTTATCATTACGCATTGAGTTACGTGAGTTCTAAACAATATTGAAATATCTATAGATATTTCCCGCATCATTGGACGTTCTCCAAAAGCAATCTATTGAACGGCGACGTCATTATTTCAGTCAAATGAACCGCAACATAGCAATTTGGTACCATTCCCTGCACACTGCACAGGTACTCCAGTAAATTCAACTCTATTTGCATAATAGTGTGCTGAAGTCTAAAAAGTCTCTAAACAGTTGGATAAGGGCAACTGACATTAATAAACTTCCCCTAATAGATCCTTAAGTAATTTATACTAACGGACACGTTTTGGAAGAAATCACCGTCGTATGTATGTAAAGTACTTCGTTTCTTGAAGGAACTTGACCACTACGGTTCTGTCATTTAGACGAATATAAATATATCTTAGGAAATATGTAAATATATCTATATATTTACGCCCTTATTCTTTCTTAATGGCCCTTAAGGGTTTGGCAGATGAGTAACAACACCGAAGTTATTGTTTAAAATAGGTACTTAATTAAAATGAACTACTGAATGCTATTGTTCTTGCTTTTTGACGTGTTTATGGCGGAGAAAATTTTATTATAACGAAATATTTTGTAAGAACAGCACGAAAGGCTACAAATATTCTTTTAAATTTGAAACTTTACAGCTTTAAGTAACGCAATCCTACACGAAAGTGTATTTCTTGAATAAGAAAGGTTAATACGGTGAAGAGCCGTGCTGGCCGAGTGTTTCGAGCAGTTGCCTGCTACGCAAAGGTCGCAAGTTCAAATCCCGACTGTACCAGTGAGTTTTTCTGAACTTAAGTGCAGTGATTAGTCACACCACGAGCTTTACGGTGAAGGAAAACATCGAAAGGAAACCTGCATACGTCTGAGAAGAAATTCAATGGCGTATGTACAGTCGTGCTTGAGTAACGGCGATGGACTCGCCATCTGTCACGTTGGCACCTAATATTGGCACCTACCCACACACCCACTTTCCACCACCTCTGGCGGAAAGTGGGTGTGTGGGTATTACCCGTATAGGTACCTCTGCCTACCCCTTGGGAGACCCTTGTGATAAGGCGTGAGGATATATTATTATATATTATAATACGGTTAATATCTTTTGAGTGGACGATTGTTTTTAAAAGAATTGGTATATTTTATCATGAAAATGAAGTAAAATGAAAACAAAGCATTTTTTCTATTTTATCATTTAACGAATTCAAGGAAAAAATCGCTAAGAGATCTTCTTACACTTAATTTTGAAATGCTAGTCAAATGTAGTTATATGTTGAACACTGGTGATGGACTTGCCATCTATCACGTTGACATTTGAAGACAGCGCTGCCAAAACTAAAGTGATAAAATTCCCTTGTGGAAAAGTGAATTGAATTTTCTTTTAAGTTTCCTCATAAATTTAAGTAATTTCCTTTTCATCTATATATATACCGCCAGCTTAGTTTACTTAAAATATTTATATTATATATTAAAATATTTATATTATTTATTAAAATATTTATATTATATATTAAAATATTTATATATTTACTTCGTTATTAGATACGAGTTGTAAACAGAATTTCCTGAGATAAACAATGGAATTATATTAAGGTCTAAATTCGTATGTATTTTTCTACGCGATTATACGCACCTGCCTCTCCAGTGGCCCAGAAATTAACTAAAGGGTGCCTCAGGAAAATTACCTTAAGCTTGCCTTAAGGGCTCGCATTCTTCCAATGTGTCACACCAGCTAGGTACGTTGTTTTTGTATATTTGGGCGAATTATGGGAATAAAATCGCCTTATCAAAGTACCCGTTTTGGGTTTTTGGAATGCCGATATATAAGAGCAAAATTCTATAAGTATATCTGTATCATGTATGAAGAGACTGATGAATGTGGACGAAGCGAAAGAGGTATGTAAGTCTAGAGAGAACTGGCGCTCTATACTCTCTGCCTACCCCGTTAGGGACTTGGCGTGATGATATGTATGTATGTATGTATGTATGTATATCTGTATTACGGGTTCGAATCCCGCTGAGGGCAGATATTTGTGTGATGAACACGAGTATTTGGGCCTTAGTCTTGGATGTCCTATGTATTTATGTATATATCTATCTATATAAGTACATATATCGTTCTCTAGTTACCATAACACAAGCTTTGCTTAATTTGGGACTAGGTCAATTTGAATGGAATTGTCCCAGGTATTTATTATTATTTTATTTTAAATTGGGTTGCGATGCCTCATTCGTTTATCACCATCATCTCAAATATCATGCCAATTCTCTTGCGGGGTAGGCAGAGAATAGAGCGCCAGTTCTCTCCAGTCTTACAGACCTCTTTCGTTTTAAGTGCCCTTGAAGTTCTTATACTAATTAAGTATTCGATCGATGTTTATTCAAAATTGATTGTTTTGTTGTTTTCACCTTTATTACGATTGCCCTATAATTTCAAGTTTACGATCTAATAATTAGTTCCGAAACAATAACTTTGAGTACTTATAAATTCAAAGGTCATGACATAAAACATTAACAATGTTAAAACTAGGGGTAACATAATTACGAGGAAAGTTGTATACTGATATTTCTATATATACATAAATACATTGGACATCCAAGACTTAGGTAAAATACTCGTGTTTATATACATATATCTTTGAAATCAGGTATTCTAACGATTTAAATGTAGGAGTACATTATATTGGCACTTAGGTTTAAAAAAAATACTACACATCATCGAGACTGGAACATTCAGTTCTGATTCGGCAAGCAACTACTCAAACTATTCACCCAGCACAGCGTTAATCTTAATAACAGTAGGTTTATGTTGACTATAATGCATATGTACATTATAGAACAGGTATATAGCGTAGCATACATACTCTTTGATCATCTCAGCGAGACATGTTCCAACCAGTGACATGTCAGAGAACTGTTCGTGTGTTAATCCTGTCTTACGTGTAGTAAGTACTGTTAGTAATGTGAACTGTTTACTAGTAAGATCTTAGAAGACATCTCTATGCTTATCATGCACAAAGGTTGATTGACAAGCCAAATGAGTTACAGTCAATTAACCAGCCAGCTATATTGCTATCGACAGGGCAACAATTAAGCTCCCAAGCTTTTAAGCCCCTGGTTGTCAGGGAGGCTCTTAAATTGTGCTTCACAGAGCCGTTATTATACCAATTCTGGACCCTCCCAAACCCTTGAAGATTGGTTACGTCATCGCTTAAAATATTCGCGTTTATTCGGCGGTTTTTTATGCTTCCAAAACTAGTAGTTCAAGTTTTATTTCTAGTTAAAGCACACGTGTGCTTTAAGTAGCACACACAAAAGCACTCATAACACGTATACACGATACCTATATAATTATAATAATAATTATAATATCCTCACGCCTTCCCACAAGGGTCCCCGAAGGGGTAGGCAGAGGTGTAATACCCACACACCCACTTTCCGCCGAGTTATATTAGGTGTCAATGTGACCACAATTATCTTTTAGCTCCAAACGATTCTAGCAGATGGAGTCGAGAATGGTTTAGATTTCACAATTGGGCCCGATAGGTGGCGCTGCGACCGTGGTACGGGCAATTTAACTTTTTCACCCGGGCTAAGCTGGGCGGGACAGCTAGTGTATGTATAATAACTTAATAATATAAGTTTAAATAATCGCTTTATATATAACTGTAGTGAAGTTATATAAAGCCCGATATGCAAAATTTTCTTCAGCACCATCCAATGAATACCATTTTGCCTGTAAGCTGCATCCGGTGACATACAACACTGTGGCTGACAGTTGCGGTCGTTTCGTTCTATTATTCACGTATTAACATACGAAATGAAACGGTTGAAATTATTTAACAAAATTGTTACGAGAACAACGAAATTGGTGGAATAATGTATTGCATTGTAACAACAATGGTTGATATGTTGACTTGTATTTTATTTATAGTGGATGGAACTTTTATTGTATGGATTTATTTCGAAGGTGGGTTTTATCATACTTCTCTTTATCCATTCCCTCTGAATCCTCTTATGGGATCGTGTAGATACACTACACACTACAAATACTAAATAAGATTTTCACAGGGTATATGTGTAATAAATGAAGAATTTAATTAGAGTATTTAGTTGAGAAGCCGTGATGGCTCGGACTTAGTGGTTCTAAGCCGCTGACATTCTGTATGTATGTATGTAAACAAAACTGATTTACTTGTCCTTACTTGACCTATTTTTTTTATAATATGAAGGGCTATTCATAGACTCCTCCTCCTCCTCCGGAGAGAGACTAGAAATCTCACTTGACCTCGAAGCCCTCCCAGACGGTCGGGTACCTAAAGAAAGATTCCCTCACACAAAAAAAAGCTTAAAGCTTGTGATCAACTGTTTTCATACACTATTTATTTATCCAGTACGAGCCAATGAGAAAAAGGGAAGCATTTATCTTTTGCAGCAGAAATACCAACCCAAATATTTATATATATCCTTACGTGCAAATTGAAGGGAACCGTAACAACGAATCAAATATTTACATAAGAAATTACACGTTGTTCGGAAATTCGGCATATTCCCGCCTGTTCTCCGCCTATATTGTGTAGTTTGAATATTATTTCTGCTCTTGGGATCACGGTATGCGTTTCATTGTTCTATTTTCCGTGTCTTGTATTGGTTTTGATTATGTCTGGATTAGAATTCGTGTTGTTAATAACACAGTGGATATTGCGAGGGAATTTGATTATTTTTGTGCGAACTTCCACGAATGAGAGCCGTGGAATCAGAGCCCGGATTTCTTATGTTACGGTGTTATTTAAGAAGTAACTGTCGAATATTTTTTTAGAGTTACGAAACCTACTACATTATTTTCTGCATCGTTTTAATATATATATTACGGCTAAGACCGCGTAAATCTTGAATATTGTTTTCTGTAAAACTACACAAAAGGTAAATACAATTTTCTAGTAAGTATATCTAACTGTCGGAGAAAGCTGCATTAAAATCTTTTCAGTAGTTTTAGATGCGGCGGGAACTTCGTTTTATAATACGTATGGATATATTTTCTGTCATGTGACAAAAGCGAATTAATTCATCGAGAGTTCGATCATCTTTAATAATCTGTAGGTGCCAGAAGAAGCATGAAATGCAGTTGATATGCGATCTCTTCGAAACCAGCACGTATGCAGAGACTGATGAATGTGGACGAAGCTAAAGAGGTCTAGAGAGAACTGGCGCTCTTGTCTCTCGGCCTGCCCCGTTAGGGACTCGGCGTGATGATGTGTATGTAATAATCTGTTGTAATATTACCAAGATGGCTATATGCAATGAGGTTTTTTATATCAATGGCTATATGGCATTAGTGATATTCTAACTTAACAAATATTTAAAAACATATGTTAAGCAAGTACAGACGGACAGAAAACCAAAACATACATATTATATTTGTGAGAATTATTATTATTAGTGCCAGAATACCACGTTCCAGCTATCAAGATCAAATCGATCGAACACTCAAGGAACCATCCTTCAAGGATAGTTGGAACCTTCAAGCATTTATGACGAGACTGATGAATGAGGATGGAGCGAAAGAGGTCTATTAATGCAGAGCGAACTGACACTCTACCGTGAGGAACTCGGCATAATGATGCAATGATGAGAATTTAATTGAAATTCAGTACAAAATGAACGTCAAATAAAGACAACTTTTATTTCTGATCAAAACGAAAAAAATAAAAGCAAAGATTTCGGCAATATTTGGGCCAGTAATAAAACAATATGGCTTTGCATTCGAGTTGCGCACCTGTCTGGAGAACGTAATGCGTTACATAGCGCTGATATCCGAATAGCGTCTGATATCCCAATACAGGTCAAATTTATAGATATACTATAAAATGTACGGATAAAGAGGGGGCTGATATATTAACGTGAACGGAAACTGAGATGGTAGCCTTTATGTATAATAAATCTATTGGCTTCGTTTTCTACGTTGTATTGTATATAAAAAAAAGGTGTTCGTGTGTTAAGATTTTTGGTAGAACTAAATTCTACGTCATTTTCGCTTTCAGTATGCAGGTTTCCTTTCGATGATTTCCTTCACCGTAAAGCTCGCGATGTGAGTAATCACTGTACTTATAAAATAATAAATATATACATTCAGAAAAAGCCATTGGTACAGTCGGAATTCGAACTTATAACTTTGTGTAGCAGGCAGCTCGAACTCGGCTGCCACGGTAATTATTATTTTGCTCTTTACACCTGCTGAATATAAAAATAATATATCTTCACGCCTTCCGACAAGCGTCCCCGAAGGGGTAGGCAGACGTGTATAGGTAGTACCCACACACCCACTCCGCCAGAGATATATTTTATGTATTAGAGATCTCTTTATATACCTCCTGGATCATGGTACATAAAGAGAAAGTTAAAGTTATAATAAAAGCCTCCGTCCTAAGGTTACGACTGGTCGTTGTATGCAATAAGTTTTGAGGATATTGTTCTTTCCTCTCACGTCCGAGGATGAGGCATATTCGTATAGTATTCATGGTAGGAAGATTTATATCCAGCTTAACGTCATTCTTGCCGGTAATGTGTGAAATATGTATTTATATCTTTCTTCTTACGAGCCAACCGACTATTTAGCCAAGGTGACAGATGTTATAGTCTATCGCCGTTTCTCAAGCTCGGATATAATCTCTCTCAAAGGTATATAAATATATAAAAGTAGTAAATTTTTGGGTGTATTTATTATCTTTGGTATTTTTTCTTTTAAGGTCGTATTGGTTATAAACTAAGGATGATAATATGATAGTAAATAAATAAATAAATAAATGTTTACTCAGATATAAAGTTTCTGTTGTGAGAACCTAATGTTTAGTCAAACTTATTATATAAGTTTTTAAACACTAATAACCAGAACATTATTAACTCTCTATTGATGATCTATCCCTACTAATATTATAAAAGCGAACTCCGTCTGTCTGTCTGTTACCTTTTCACGCCTAAACTACTGAACTGATTTAAATGAAATTTGGTACAGATATAGCCTAGAGCTTGAGGAAGGACATAGGCTACTTTTTAATGCGAAAAAGGGTTTTAAGGGGATTAAAGTTTGTATGGAATGAATAATTTTTTGGCTCTTGATTACATATAAATTAATATTACATTCAAAGTTTGTAAAAATGTTACCCTTAAAGGGGGTAAAAAAAATGCTGCGCGGAAAAGTGATATTAGTATCACCTTCACCGGAAAGGTCGTGGTGCCATGATCAGCTTAAGTTTAGAGAAGGCCATTGGTACGGACCGTCAATTTCAAATCTTTATCAAATAGGGGACTTCTTAAACCATACGGCCACGGTTTTTTTTTTATTTCTTACAAAAGTATTAATTTGGGAAGCTTCCAGCTCAATATTTGTACATAATATGTTTATTTATTACTTTTTCTTACATAAATAGGTAAATGTCAGGAGATTTGAAAAGAAAAAGAACTGCAGGAGACATGTAAATCATTCCATTCATGAAGTTCCTGTTCACCGAGTTACGAAGAAGAAATGGAGTCAACTCCATCGGGTGCGAAGTTGAAACATTTGTCAGTCCCCTCAAGCAACCGTTTATAGTCCATCAAAGTTACCAGATGTCAGGAAATTCGTTTTATTTGAATGGGGAAAAATTGGATTTGAAAAGTTTGGGCCGTAGCGAAATAAATGGCGGAAATGAATTACTTTGCGCATTTCCCGAATCCTCATTCGATTAGAACTTGCCATATTATATATGTATGTATAAACTTGTATACTTGTAAAAAAATATTTTACTTCTTTGTACGTAATAAACCTTCAAGAAGTTAAATATATGTAGAGCACTTCTGTTGCACATACCTTTACTGAGAGACACTCGCTGATTGGCAATAAGAGTAGAGCCTGGAACTCTACTCTCTTCTCTCTAGAGTTACAGATTTCTATCGCTTGAACCGCATTCATGAGTCCCTTCATACACGCCCTCCTGTTTCGAGTACTTTTGACGTTCCTTATCATTGAATGTTCGATTGATTTTGTCGTGCATGCGGAAGACAGGTGTAAAATAGCGCCCACTTTTTGCTAATGAGAACGAACGGGATAATTGTGAAATTCTTTTTATCTAGACGAATGTCACTTATGTTTACAGTTTATGCCTTACCATAAATAGCTTTTGATGTGAAAAAGTACCGAATTTAGGTCAGATTAGGAACTCATAAAACCTATCGGTACTTAGAGCGTGGCATTTGAACCTATTCAGATATTCTAGATGATAATTTCAAGTCGCCCACCCACAACGCCTTACTCAATAGACTTTACAAAAACAAAACAAAATTAAAATGACGTGCTCAAAACCAGGAAAATCCTTTCCCATCCTATCAATTAAGCTTCGTTCGCACAAAAATGAGAGGATTAATTTATTTTTCTGTGATTACCGCATTACCCTCAAAAGTAGCCGACCTATGCCATTGTCCCTTTGCGCTTCGGACACACGAAACAAGGGACGCACATTTGAATTGTAAATTGTGTTCATCCCGATAATATTTTGGGAGTAGAGATGGCAATTGGGAGCAGAAAAAAAAAATAGAAGGTATAATTAATTACTAGTCGTGAACCTAGTTGCCTATGACACAAAAATCGCAAGTTCGAATCCCGACTGTACCAAATAGGTTGTCTGAACTTATGTACAGTGATTAGTCACACCACGATCTTTATGGTGAAGGAAAACATCGAGAGGAAATCTATATACGTTTGAGAAGCCATTCAAAGACGTATGAAATGGTCGTGCTTGAGTATCGGCGACGGACTCGCCATCTGTCACGTTGGCACCTAAAATAAAGTGGCGGAAAGTGGGTGTGTGGATACTACTTATACACCTCTGCCTACCCCATCGGGGACCCTTATGGGAAGGCGTGAGGACATTTATATTACAAGATATGCTTTTTTTTCATACCACATGTGTGGCAAACAAGCGTACGGGCCCACCTGCTGGGAAACGGTTACCGTAGCCTATTTACGCTCACGATACCGAAGTATCACTGGCGCGTTGCCACTATGTGTTCGGAGAGTTATACTGTGTTGGCAGCAGAGGGATTAGTCCCATTATGCTGCCCAATATAACAATCCTCCCCCCTCCCCAAGGAGCTTATTACTGGAAACCTTATTCAAGGTCCTGCCCCAGTCGGGCCGCTCTAAATTCGAACGGAAAATCCGTTATGCCCTACCTCTCTTGAATGCCCTACCTCTCTTGCTCTATGCTTATTGCAGGCAATATGTCAGGTCACGCTTCGCGTTATTGTCTCCTATGTTTATTCTCGCTTTCCCACAAGAGTTCCTGAACGGGTAGGCAGAGGTGTATCAAAACCAACACCATAATATTTACACCAAAGATATAATCATATCGTGTTGTATCGAAACAGCACTAGAGAGAACTGGCGCTCTTATCTCTCTATCCGTGAGGGACACGGTGGGATGATATGAAAGTATATATATATATATATGTGTTATCAGGACTGATGGAGAGTCTGTCACCATTTCACGTACCTAGGTATATACCTACATACATACGGATTTGAATTTCTTTCGTAAAGTTCGTGGTGTAATAAAACATTGCACTAAAATTCAGATAAATGTAGTTGGTTCTTTCTGGGGCTCGAATTTCTAATCTTTGCGTTGCAGATTAATACCACTAAGTCACCGCGGCTCTATGTCATTGCTTTTCAAGAAGCACCACGAAAGACCACGTCTATTCTATTTATATGCGTTTAAATTAATACCCTCATTTGTTATTATTTATATCATTTCACGATAACTCTGTTCCGATTGTGACAAAATTATAGCTCTGAATAAAGGGTATCAAATGATTTATGAAACAATTAGTTTAATCCAGCATATAAATGAGGGTTGGGCTTGGGGCAAGGTGAGTTGATAAACTGGAATTTACCGGATAAACTGGTACTTGATAACCTATTCATAGGCAAATAGTTAGTTCAGTAAGTATGATAAATATCTTAGCCGGGAACGAAAGTCACTGGAACACTTACTCGGGTATGACTCAATTAAAGCAAGTACAATCACTGATCAATAGATAAAATCACTAAGCCAGTATTGAAAAAATAATCAATTACATAGATTCGTATTATCACGTCGAGATCTTCACGGGTTAGACAGAGGGAGTAGAGCACCAGTTAGTTAGGCTTACAGGATATCGCTTTGACCATATTAATCAGTCTCTTCCTTTAAGTTCGAATACTTGAGGTTCTCTTCATTGAATGTGCGCGTGAGTTTGCAAATTTTGGTGTGTGTATTTTTTAGCTGATTTTTTACTTGAATTATTTTCTTTCGGGGTTCAAACCGTTCATTAAGTGATCTGTACCAATAAGAACTTAAGTAGTAGACCGAATTGTCACAACATGAGCTTTACTTCCGAGAATTAGATGGCAATGTAAATCCGTGTTGGCGTCGCATTAGCACACATACTCTTTAAAACATGGGAGTACTTACACCTCTGTTTGTGTGTAAGCCAAAAACGTTTGTTCCAACGAATTATTTTGTAAATAATAACCATAATGAATACAAAGGCTTTGTCAAAATGTCTGTTTGTCAAATGTCAAAGCGGGTAAGGTTCCAATGTTGAAAAAACTATTTTTTTGATATAGCAACCACTAACATTATTACGTTGCCACATAAATATGAGAAATAATGATGCATAAAAATTGCTCGGGCACTTTATAACACAGACCTCTGTTACTTTGACATGGGTCCAACGCGGCTCCAATTGGGAAACAATACCAACTATGTTAACCCGGTGATAAATACGGGCAAATTAGGCAGTTTTATGTGTGTGACAGAACTGCTCCCATTGGGGCCTTGTTGTGTGTCACTTTATGGGACGTACTTCAAAGGGCTTAAGGGGCACGCACCAAAGGAGGGTTGAATTTCCTATTGTAATCATGCATATCGCCAAATACGTACATAGGTAGGGGGAACGCTGCCAGTATCTTCGGAACCCTGCCTAAGGAACAACCTTTAACCATATTTTTTAGTTATTATTATTATTATTTTTAGTAGTAAGAAAGTAGTTACTAGTACCTATATATTAATTATTATAAAGACTCTGAAGGACGGGAACGTTAAGAGTACTCGAAACCGACGAGCATGTATGAAGAGACTGATGAATGTGGACGAAGCGAAAGAGGTATGTAAGTCTAGAGAGAACTGGCGCTCTATACTCTCTGCCTACCCCGTTAGGGACTTGGCGTGATGATATGTATGTATGTATAAAAAAAATCATTAATAAAAGTAAATGAATGACTAACAGAACAACGTAAATCAAATTAAAATTATTTC
The DNA here is from genome assembly GCA_016069955.1 of Drepana arcuata. NCBI lineage: Eukaryota > Metazoa > Arthropoda > Insecta > Lepidoptera > Drepanidae > Drepana > Drepana arcuata. The sequence goes on along the minus strand of JACCPG010008374.1, from coordinate 15,693 downwards.
ATTGAACGCGAGGAATACAGCGAACACTTATTGAACGTTATAATTATTAAATATAAAATAAAATTATTATTACCATTTAATAATACTGATAATTAATCTAATAGTACCTATGGGGTGGTTATTTATATTATTTGGGGTCAAATGGGTAATTGGATCCGGCACCTAAATATTATAAGAGGTGGAGTTTATTTGCAAGAACACGCAGTTCTTTATTCATTAACTAGCTGTGCCCCGCGTCTTCACCCGCAGATTTTTTAAATTAAACATATCGTGTTAATGCAGCTTATAATCTATCTCTGTGCCAAATTCCATTCAATTCCGTTCAGCCGCTCTGGCGTGATTGAGTAACAAACATCCATACTCACAAACTTCCACATTGAAATTATTATATGGAGTAAGATTTCAATAATCAATATACATCATATTTTGAAGCTAACCCGTTGACGAAGTTATTGGACGTAGGTTATTTATATCACCCTGCGGATCACTGCAGGGCTGAACATACCGCCTTTGTATAATTAATCCTTACGAAAATTTCGTGAAGCCTTCCAGGGATTGGCAAATATTTACATGTACATTGCTTTACAAAGTTGCTTGGCTTGGCTTGGCCTGGATTCTCGGCCGCTCAGCGTGGTCTGACATATGTGGTTACATCTTCATGTTGAGAAATAATTAAGTCCGACGTGCCTTTTATTCAGATCATTATCGAGAAGAGCTAATGGGTAAACGTAGAGGAACATCCGAAGTACCATCGATATGACAAAATGACTCTCATATTTAGCGGACTTAACATACTGTTTCATACATACATATCGTCTCGAGATATACAATAGGTACACTTTCGCTTCATTTACAATGATGCGCTATATATTTTTGCGGGTTTTGAGTACTCTTGACGGTTTTCTTTAGCTGCCGTATCAAAATCTGTATAAAATAACGTACACACACTGAATGCCCTCCGGATTAATATAGCCTCTCAAGTGCACTACTAAATATTTAATCGAATTCAACTGAAATAGTTCTGTTACAATATGATTTTCGCCTGCTTGCTCTACTTTAGTTAAGAGATCAAAATAAACGTGCATTCCTGGAGTTCTAAATCCGAGAAAGAGTGCTAACCAGACTAGAAACCTCAATGACCCTAAGTTCTTTGTATTAAAAGCTAAATCCGGTGCTGAAATTGGGTTGCTTAAAACTAAGTAGCCACAAATCGACTGAAACCAGTGAAGTGCAAAGTAAATTAAACTTAAACGGCCTCTTAATAAAAGTCAAAGTGGCACTCGAGAATGTATAGCTTGTGAATTTATTGAGTAAAAACGTTCTGTAGGGGTTTAAGGGTGTCGTTGCAAAGTGCTCATTTAGACAAATTTACTATATTATAAAGCGTATGTTTGGTACTGTTATGTCGCTATTTCATGTATTTATATGTGTTTATATATCTTCATATCTACGAAACAGATATACAAAGCAAAAGTGTGTGCAAGAAGAGGCAGAGGAAGGCCACGTTCCAACTACCTGGATCAAATCGATCGGACGCTCAAGGACGGGAACGTCAAGAGTACTAGAAACCAACGAGCATGTATAAAACGACTGATAAATGTGGACGAAGCGAAAGAGGAATGTAAGTCTAGAGAGAACTGGCGCTCTACATTGTCTGCCTACCCCATTAGGGACTCGGCGTGATGATATGTATGTATGTATGTTCGTCGCCGTTATTCAAGCACGACTATACATACGCCATGGAATTACTTCTCAAACGTATGCAGGTTTTCTCTCCATGTTTTCCTTCAAGCTCGTGGTTTGACTAAGTACTGTACTTAAGTTAAAAAAAAACTCATCGGTACTGTCGATTCATACTTGCGATCTTTGTGTCGCAGGCAACTGCTCGAACCACTCGGCCACCACGGCTCAATATTTATATATATAGGGTGCGCTGTTACTTCAATAGTGTATATTCTGTTGTTGTGGTATGATTTTAAAACGTGGTTCTGAAATCTTAGTAAAATAATGGAAAAATACTGCATTGCAGTTCAATTCAAGGAGTATACACTCCGTTTGTGCTCAAAATAATGAAATAAGCTTTCGAACAACTTAAGCACTTCGCTCGAACGTAAGACCTGGCGTTGATTTAAAGAGGAACACCTAACCTTAATTGGATTTCCAGTTAAGTGTCTGCAAATCCATTTCACACAAGAATCAAGTTGAATGTTTGCGAACCGTGTGTTAGAACTTTGCAACTTACGAATATTCTACTTATATACTGCTGAGTAGCAAATTGTAATTAATTATTAATCTCTTGTCGGAGTCAGCTTAAACATAGAATTAAATGTCAATATTCCTGGATGGCTAAAACTTACGATATAACTCGACAGATGGCGCTACTATTCGGTGATCGAGATTTTTCTTCCCCTAAGTGAAGATGTGTGTGTTCGGCGTGACTGTTTGTATACAATTTTTTTTTGTATTGTCTCTCGTAGCGTGAGTTCCGGGAACTTTTGCTACTTAACCGGTCAATGGCGAGACCTAGGCCTCCAGCCAGGCACTTTATTTTTAAGCAACACAGCTAAGGGCACCCCCTGTGGGGTACGATCCTCGGCTTAGGGCGTTGCTGGATCGCAAGCAAGGGAGCTGGGCTGGACTGGTAATTTTATTTCAATATTATTTGGGGGCATCGTATACAAATACATTGCACTAACTATTTGTACGTGACGGAAAATAAATCATGTTGAAAACTAAGAGAGACGTGTGTCGGCAGCAGAATATTAATGATCAACACAATATTAAAATCACATTACACGCTCCGTTCAAAAGGTTTCGAGAACGAAATACATAAACAAAATGTTAATAGCATAATGTATTCCAAAAGTGTTTTTTGGAATAAGTTCTTATTTTACAGAATAACAAAAGAAGCTTATGATTATAGTTACTTACTTGTGGTTACTGTTTCGAACAAATGAAACCTGAAAGAAAAGAAAATCATTTTTAATAGTAATCACACTGACTTATAAAAATAACTCATAAAGACTGGGATCACAGATGATAGACTCCTGTTCTCTTTTTTTTTTGCATTCATGAATTAAGATTGCAGTTAGTAGCACATGGACGACCCTTATATTAGAGTGAAATCATGAATGATGTTTACAGTTGTTTGTCTTTTCTTTGAATACTGCTGAATTGCCGAATTACATCAAATATACAATCATAATAATTATCCCTATTTTAAACATATCCAAATCGGTCCAGGTATACAGCGTGAAGATCCAAGTTCCAAATCCACTTATTTATAAAACAGCTGTAATTAATACAATTTCATTGCGCGTTTATGTACTTTAAAGTCTAATATATTCTGAATTTAATTTACTCAGAGGGGACACTTCGCGAGAAATATAAACCCCACAGTATATAACCCTTCCAAGATGGCCGTTTTATTAAAACGTCCTAATTAACCACGTCTCAGAACAAGATGCTTCTGCGCATACTAAAACTTGATAAGATTGGAGGCTAGCCAAGTTAGACCCTCATTAAAATAAAGTACATTTTTTTCTTAAAGTCAGCTCGTTTTCTTTACATTATTAAGTGTAGAGCAAATTTGCGTATCGTAATTATCGTATCGTAGGCGTAATTTTCTTGCCTTGGATGGCACGGTTGAGAATCTTGAAATCTTGAAACTGAATCTGTTGGTGAACACTAATGAGGTATATTAAGTTAGTATATTCGTTTTTGTTTGAAAAATTAATAGTAAATGGTCGAGACCGGCATTTTTTAAAAGACATGATTTGAGATAATTGACGCAATGCTCTCTTTGTTGTAGTGTCTTTGCATCTGGTTGCTGGCCTAAGAAAATTTGCTTACATCACTTTCTGATTCGAGGTCCGAGAAGTTTCGAGAAGTCCGAGAAGGTTCGAGAAGTGAGTAAAATCTGTCAGAATTGATTTTATATAATAATATAAATAATATATCCTCACGCCTTCCCACAAGGGTCCCCGAAGGGGTAAGCAGAGGTGTATAGGTAATACCCACACACCCACTTTCCGCCAGAGGTATATTAGGTGCCAACGTGACAGATGGCGAGTCCATCGCCGTTACTCAAGCACGACTATACATACGCCTTTGAATTTCTTCTCAGACGTATGCTGGTTTCCTTTCGATGTTTTCCTTCACCGTAAAGCTCGTGGTGTGACTAATCACTGTACTTAAGTTCAGAAAAAACTCATTGGTACACTCGGGATTCGAACTTGCGACCTTTGCGTCGCAGGCAACTGCTCGAACCACTCGGCAACCACGGCTTGATTGAGAATTAATTTTACTCATTGGTAATTGGAATAATATATAATACTAGCTTTCCAACCCAGCTTTGGTTAGGTGAAAGAATAAAAGAAACGGAGCCAGTGGCGCCACCTATCGGGCCCAATTGTGAATCTAAACCGACCTCAAATCCACCTGTAGAAACACAGAAAATTTCATCAAAATTGGTCCAGCCATTTACGATTCTATAAAGGACATACAGACAAGCATATACATAATAAATTTCCAGAAATATTTAATTCCTGCCCTAATAAAGCTCCTGTGTGTGTGTAAATGTAAAAGAGACTATGTATTTTTGTATATATCTATCTAAATATATAAGCAACTATAATAGTTATTTAGTTGCTATAGTACACACTTTGTACAATTTCGGACTGTCAAGTTGTGTGGCATTGTCCGATATATGACATATATTTTTCAATAGATAGCAAAATCACACAAGGGCAGGCAAAACATAGCAAAATCAATCCACTATTAGTGCGGTGAAACATGTTTAAGGAGTATTCGTCCTTACGAACCAACTTGGACCCTCTTAAACCCTCCTTTGAGCTCGTAAAAGTGAATACAGCTCAATTTCCCAGAGCTTTGTAAGTACTCTCAGGTACGCTTTGTGCAGTGGGATTAGCGAAACTAGGAAATTACTTTCGGAGATAAGATTGAAGAATGCGAGAATCATTCTTCCTTTGAATATGTTTTATATAAATACGCGATTTTTGATCAAAATAACTTAATAGTAGTATAGTCTTAGCGACTATATATGGATACATATCCTACCTATCCTACTAATATTATAAATGCGAAAGTTTGTCAGTATGTGTTTGTAACTCAATCACGTCACAACGCCTGAACGGAATTGAATTAAATTTGGCACACAAATAGATTATAAGCTGGATTATCACATAGGATGTTTTGTTACGAAAATAAATCTGGTTAAAATTATTGTAAGCCGTGGTGGCCGAGTGGTTCGAGCAGTTGCCTGCGACGCAAAGGTCGCAAGTTCGAATCCCGACTGTACCAATGAGTTTTTCGGAACTTAAGTACAGTGATTAGTCACACCACGAGCTTTACGGTGAAGGAAAACATCGAGAGGAAACCTGCATACGTCTGAGAAGAGATTCAAAAGGCGTATGTATAGTTGTGCTTGAGTAACGGCGATGGACTCGCCATCTGTCACGTTGGCACCTAATATACCTCTGGCGGAAAGTGGGTGTGTGGGTATTACCTATACACCTCTGCCTACCCCTTCGGGGATATATATATATATATATATATATATATATATATTTTATATTATTATATAAAATTATTGTACTTATGAAATCGATTTTTACGCGGATGAAACCGAAGAGCACAGCTAGTATGATGATTTAAGAGATGAGTATGCTTCTTTCTGTCGAAAACTATTCACAGTAATTGGATTAAATTTAGCACAAAGCTTGATTAATATCTGTAGTTTACATAGGAGTATTCGAAACCGACGGGCATGTATAAAGTGATGAATGTGGACGAAGCGCAAGATGTATGTAAGTCTAGAGAGAACTGGCGCTCTATACTCTCTGCCTACCCCGTTACGGACTCGGCGTGATGATATGTACATTTAATTTCAAAAAAATGGAAGGGATAGACTAATTACGTAATTTTTTTTATACCACTTTGTTGGCAAGCATGCGGTCCGTCTGATGGTAAGCGGTTCCCGCCGCCTATGGACGCTTGCAACACCAGGGGTAACACTCGCGCGTTGCCGAACCTGCAGGAATTTTTTCACACCCTTCTTGAAGAATTCCATGCTGTACTCTCCAGAGAAAACCTCAACGGGGTAACCTCAATTTAAACATGCCTACCCCTTTAAGGACTCTGTGTGATGTTATGTATGTACATATGTATTTATATTTAAACAAAGTACACATGTTACTCGGGTGAAGCCGCGGGGCATCGGTTAGTATAGGTAGTATATTTTCTACGAAAATGTATCAAGAGCTTACGACTCACGTTCTGGAAATTTAAAATAAGTTTTTTACCTATCTCCATCAGTTTCATATAAAAGGAGTTTTATCTTCACCTGTCATTTCTACTGTACTGGACTAAACGAGGCACAGGGGATGTTTTGATCATACATTTTGTATATCTATACAAATCAATAAAATTAGAGTGTCTGTTTGTAAAATTAAAATAACCGCTTTTGCTAAATGACAAACAACAAACAGACCGACAAAACTTAAAAAAACCTGTTATTTTGGTATATGTACTCATACAGTACATTTACGAAAATTTTTTTTTTGTCTCTCTGTCCTTATGAAGAAAGGCATGTTACGTTGGTTTTGGACACATAGAAAGGATGAGTGAAGAAAGATTGACGAAACAGATATACAAAGCAAAAGTGTGTGCAAGAAGAGGCAGAGGAAGGCCACGTTCCAACTACCTGGATCAAATAGATCGGACTCTGAAGGACGGGAACGTTAAGAGTAGAAACCGACGAGCATGTATGAAGAGACTGATGAATGTGGACGAAGCGAAAGAGGTATGTAAGTCTAGAGAGAACTGGCGCTCTATACTCTCTGCCTACCCCGTTAGGGACTTGGCGTGATGATATGATGATGATGTCTCTCTGTCTGTCTGTCTCTTCCAGCTAATCTCTGAACGAATGAACTGATGACTGAGGACCGATTTGACAGCAGATAACTGACGTAAAAAAGAGTAACTTAAACTACTTTTATTTCAGAAGCTGAACAAAATTTTGCTTGCTAAATTACACGCGGAAGAAGTCGAGAGCACATCTAGTGATTGTGCCGATCTTCATCTTCTTTGTTCCCGTTGTTTCAGGGTATTTGGATAGTGTGTTGATGTCTCGGTTGTTTATTGCGTAATGGCGTCAGTCCCCGTCAATCACGTGACCGACGCCGCTATTTTTTTAAAAGCTATATGTCGTTACATACGGCCTGAACAGCTAGTATATTTATATAACATTATAAAGAGGCAGAGTTTGTTTGTTTATAGCAACGCGCTTATCTCAACAACTACTCGTTATAATCCGATTTCACACATAAATATTATACACACACAATATCCTTTATACCTATTTTTAAATAGGCTTATTTCGCTGTGCGAACATCCGGTATTTATTTAGTAAAAAAATATAAAACTCTTGAAAAATATAAAAATATTAAAAAAATATAAAACAAAATGTATAATCCTAACGTTGTCTGTGCCTCGCTAAGTCCATTGCTGTTGAAGAAGATAACAGTGCTTTCCTACAAGGGTCCCCCAAGGGACCCCAAGGGAGAGGTTCAGAATCTCTAACACTAACTCTCTAACTCCAAGTTTATTCCAAATTACGAAAAACCTAAAAGAATATCCTTATATTTACAAAAAGATAATTACTCAAAACAAAAATAAAACATTATCTAATCTATACTAGACTCCAAAGAAGAGTAAATTCAAATAACTTAGTCGTATATCATCAAAAGAGACCAGTTTTTTCCCCAAATGGAATTGTATCCAATTATATCTGAAAATATTCCGTTTGATTAAAGTCTTTGTACGTATTGGGGTATTTGGTATCTTTTATATCCATTTAAAAGATCCTTTTTTGTTAAATTAAAAAAAGGATCAGGTTAACATTTTTGTATCACAAAAGCTTCAAATAAATAAAGTAAAATTTTTTTTTAATGTCGAACATGATGTAAGCTAAGATAAATAGGCTTTTAATATTCCTTTACAAGGCCCCTATTGTAAGAAACATTATTTTACAGTAATTAGGGAACACTGACAAGGTTTTATCTCAATATATATAATACTAGCAGTCCCGTCCAGCTTCGCCCGGGTGAAAAAGTAAAAAAAAACCACGGAATTTCGCCACGGACTTTACGGTAAAGGGATACATCGGGAAGAAGCCAGCATACGTTTGAGAGTATATTCAATGACTTGTATAGTCGTGCTTAAGAAATCGTCATCATCGTACATGACCCTGAATATAGAATTGCCTGAAGCTCGAGAATAATTATAGTTTCCAATGTGATATACATATTTTCCCGCTTTCCCAAAAGGGATATTCAGGGGTGTATAGGTAGTACCTAGACACCCACTTTCTGCCAGAGATATATTTAGGTGCCAACGTGACGGATGGCGAGTCCATCGCCGTTACTCAAGCACGACTGTACAAACGCCTTTGAATTGCTTCTCAGACGTATGCTGGTTTCCTCCCGATGTTTTCCTTCACCGTTAAACTCGTTGTGTGACTAATCACTGTACTTAAGTTCGTCAAGTAAGAACTTGCGGTCTTTGTTTCGCAGGCAACTACTCAAACCACTCGGCCACCACGGCTTCTAACGGATTCAAAGTTGCATTTTTTATAATGCAACTATCTACTAGCCATAGCAGGTATTTAAAAAGAAAATCGAACGTCGATACGAAGCGATGAATGTGTGCGCTAATTCCAAATGTAAAATAAAACCACTTTAGCCATAGATGCGTATATTCCGAAGTTAGAACAAACTTATTCGGTTCTTTCCCTAAGTGATTATGTGCACGCTGTTGCGTAACCGCGTATACCCAACGCCAGTAAAGTAAACGGACGCCCTCCGTATTTACACATTATGCTTATTTTATGAACACACAACCAGGAGCCATCGCGTTTTGTATCATGTATTCTAAGTGCCATCACACGAGTATTTTTTCATTTACATACATTGCGGTATCCGACCATCTTTTGTTTTTTTTTTGCTATGTGCAATATACGAGGTTACCCTAGCGTTACAAGGTTGCGGTAACCGCTTACTATCAGGTGGAGCAAGTACTTTTTGCAGTAATAGTTGTTAAAAGTATGCAGTAATTTGATTTAAATGTTAATAAAATGTCCATTTACCTGTATTATACATATATATAATAAAATTAAAGAAAATATAAAATACACAAAAAAGTTACAAAGGCGTGAGATTTTTTAACGTATGTATAATCGGGAATCAGTACTACGGCAATTTATATTTTACAAAACAGAAGACCGACCGTTCGGAATTCCTAATATAAAACGTTGCGGGAAGAACTTTTTCGAACTCTTCCGAATTCAAATGCGAAACTTTTTAAGGCAAAAAGCTAGCATACTTTTTCGTAAAAAAAAGTTAGAAACTGGCCATTTTTGAAATTCTTGGCACGTTTTAAAAAATTTAAGAGTAAAGCAAGTAAAATAATATACAATATGTGTTCGAAAATTGAATTTGTAAAATGTCCTAATTGTGGTACCTTTAGCAGTTGCCGGCTTGCTGCGAGCGAGGCGCGACGTCGAATGCCGTGCGGCGACCGGGACCCTAACTCTACTGGTTCCTACGCTGCAGCTACTAAGAACCATAAGGGTGAAGATTGATCGACGCGGCTACTTGCCTTCTAGCACTTTTGTATTACGCATTAAATTGATTTCGCTTAAAGTTTTAACGAAGTTTACGCTCGATTTAGCGCGATGATAAACACATTTTGAATAAATCCTTTTTTGTTACAGGAAATTTGCCTTATTAGGAAAAAACAAATACACATTGTGATAATCAATAGTTACTATAATTTAAGTCTTTCAGGCGAACAATATATTAAAAAATAATAAAAAAATTATATTAATTAATAATATTTAGTTTCCAAACCATTGGAACTGTAACAGACCAACGTAATTTGCACGTATAATAACAATTCGCCCAATGACTCGTTCAGTTCGATAATTGGACCATTATGTAGGTCTATCTCATAAATTGGCAAATTACAGTTTCCAAACGCATTAATGCAATAAGGAAAAGCTTTGAAACGGCAGATGATATTTGTGCAAAATTATTTTAGGAATGTCCACCTGGTTTTATTAAGGGTAAAGGAAGAGTGATTGCTCCATAATCCTTTATTCGGAAAAATCCCGTACGAAAGATTCCTTATTTGAAATTTTTAACTTTTTTTATGGCAGCATAAAATTTAACAGGCAAATATTCGTTCTGCTTCAATGGCTATTCATATTTCATTTGTTTCTTCGTGACTCGAAGTTATTTCGACCGAACAGAATATTTCACTTACATGGACGTACATTGAAGAATCAGAAAATATGTCTTTAAGTTATCGATTCTAAATGAACTGAGCAATATATATAATAAAAAGAGCATATAAAAATAATTATAATGGAACTTGCGATATAAAGATGGGAAATTCGAATCCGAACTGTACTAAAGACTTTTTCTGAACTTAAGTACAGTGACAGAAACATCGAGGGGAAACCTGCTTACATCTGTGAAGGAATTCAAAGGCGTATGTATAGTCGTTCTTGAGTAACTGCAATGGACTCGCCATCTGTCACGTTGACACCTAAAATATATATATCTGGTGGAAAGTGAGTGTGTGGGTACTACCTATACACCTTTGCCTACCCCTTCGGGGACCCTTGTTGGACAGCGTGACGATTTATATTATAATGTAACATAAATATTTTTTTTGCGCATAATACCGGTAAATAAGGGTGCAGTCTAATTGTAAGCGATTATTATCACCAATGTTTGCCTGCAACACCAAGTGAACCCTAGAAATAAAAGACGCGGTGGCCGAGTGGGTTGAGAAGTACCTGCAAAATAAAGATTGCAAGTACGAATCCTGACTGTACCAATTATTTTTTCTGAACTTAAGTACAGTGATTAGCCACACCACGAAATTCACGGTCGCTTACAACTTCAAATTATAGTTTTAAATGTTTTCGTACATGTTTAGTAGCAGTCGAAATTACGACACATATTAATATAACGTCAATTATAAACGTCATGTTTTTACTGCTATGGGTATAATTAAACTACTCGTGTCTGTGACAAATTTCATGCCGATAGCCTAATTGGGTCCTTTAACAGAACTATTAAAGGCTGGTTCGCAATTTGCCAGGAGTAATTGAGAAATATAACTACGGCACTAGACAGGTATAATAACTAATAGGCAGGGCCGTGTGAAGCGTCAAGTGAGAAATATCGATTGCTTTGTCAGCGATAGAACAAATTACAAGCTGAATTTGAAAACAATTGCGTTATACATTCGTTAACTTGGGACTTTAAATTGTTTGCATATAAATTGGCGACAATCACGTACCTCGCCATTCCTCTAGTACATACTCCATATAGAGAGGTGTAAATAGTACCCACTTTTCGCTGACAACATACTTACATATGTATGTAAGTATGTAAGTATATGTAATATTGTATGTATGTAAGTATGTTTCTAGCGCAACTTTTACTCACATTAGCGTGATCGATTGTAATCTTTCGCCATCTATCACCAACGTAATCATTGTGACTGTCATCAACAGTTTTAGTATTCATTACTTTAACATAGTAAATATACAAACATAAATACATATCATCACGCCAAGTCCCCAGCAGGGTAGGCAGAGAGTATAGAGCGCTAGTTCTCTCTAGAATTGCATACCACTTTCACTTCGTCCACATTCATCACCTCGATATAAATAGCATCGTATTTCTATGTCCTAGATATAACATCACGCTGACGTAACATCTTACACTATGCCTGTCTGGAGGGTCGGATACCATTTTACATATTGAAATGAGTGTACATATTCCTAAATACTCCTAAATATTTATTAAGCAGCTTTTATTAAAATTTCGGAGGACGGAAACGTTAAGAGTACTCGAAACCGACGAGCATGTATGAAGAGACTGATGAATGTGGACGAAGCGAAAGAGTTATGTAAGTCTAGAGAGAACTGGCGCTCTATACTCTCTGCCTACCCCGTTAGGGACTTGGCGTGATGATATGTATGTATGTATGTATTTATTAAAATTAATTTGGTTTGCTCTGAAATAAATAGAATACAGTAATTTTTTTTGTAAACAATGCAATTCTCTTTTGATATTCACTGATATAGTCGTAGTGCAATTTGTACATAAACAATGCTGGCAATCTGAAATGGATTGCTGTAACTGAGTGAAATGCTTTAAGTACTTAATTAGATGTCACAAACATCTTTGTCAACTGTTGGGAACTAGAGCTTAAAGCAAACCGGGGAGTTTGTTTCCCTATTTATTCTCCTGATAGTGGTTACTTGGAACGGTAGTAACGGTAGTTTTATATTGAATATATCAGGCGTTCAATCACTTGCTATGAATAAATTATTTTGTTTTATACTTTATAATAGAGCCGTGGTGGCCGAGTGGTTCGAGCAGTTGCCTGCGACGCAAAGGTCGCAAGTTCCAATCCCGACTGTACCAATGAGTTTTTCTGAACTTAAGTACAGTGAATAGTCACACCACGAGCTTTACGGTGAAGGAAACATCGAGAGGGAACCTGCATACGTCTGAGAAGAAATTCAAAGGCGTGTGTATAGTCGTGCTTGAGTAACTCAAGCACGACTATACATACTATAAGAATACAGAAAGAAAAAAAAATAATATAAGAAAACAAGTGAAGTAGAGTGTGTCAATGCTTGTTTTGGGCAAAACTAAAAAAAAAGTTCAAGACAGAGGGAAACAAGAACTTATTCAGATGAAACAAATTGTCGAATGTTAACCTAATTTCTTCGGAATGAAATAAGTACATTTCATTACTTCCTTCCGGCAAACATTTTTCCGATTCAATTATGAGATTGTCGAAATAATATCGTTACCCTTGAAATGATTAAATACTGAAGATTCTTTTAGCAATGATATTGCTTCTTAGCCAATTCTGAGATTGTGTTTCAAAAAGGAATTTCTTTGTTGTGTTTTTGCACAGACAGACAGAATATAATATATTGTTCACACAGACAATGTAAATTAATATATTGTGTAATTATGTATCTACTCTGGTATTTAAAATGTATTAAGACGCAAATGTATACCCACTTTTCGCACGAGATACATTTTAGGTGCCAACGTGACAGCTGATGTGTCCATCATGATTGTGAATTTCTTTCTCAAACGTGTGCAGGCTTCTCGTCGTTGTCCTTCACTTAAATCTCGTAATGACACTAATCACTGTACTTAAGTTTGGATAAATTCCTGGTACAGTCGGGACTCGAGCCACTCGGCCACGGCTCTTTACCCATATATATATATTACTAGCTTATGCCCGCGGCTTCGCCCGCGTGGAGTTCGAAAAAATAGCTTTGGAAATGTTCCTGCTAGAATCGGTTCAGCCGCTATGCCGTGAAAGAGCATCATACATTATAATATAAGAACTTTGAATTTTTCAGGATAAAAAAAAGTGTGTAGCCTGTGTCCTTCAGGTATAATCCATCTATTTAAAATCCATTTAAAATTTCAGCCAAATCGGTTCAGCCATTTGGCAGTGAAAGAACCTCAAACAGCCAAACTTTCACATTTATAATATTAGTAAGATGTATATTTATACCAACGTACGTACGAGAATCAATAGTTGTATGTATAAACGATCACTTGACATAATAAAAAAGCAAACATTTGACAGATATAAAAACGCATGACTGACTGCTATTTGGTAATAAAGCTTATTTATATCGTGTTACTAAGTGCAAGCGTGTGTACAACATACCTAAAATCAATAGCATGGGTTACCAAGATACGGCAAGGAAACGGTTTCCTTATAACCTACTTTAGATGGGAATGCTCTTTATCGATCCGTTAAAACGTAACGTATAATTTGATGTTGAACTTATGTCGTAACAATGCCGGAATAATTGGCACGATCAATGTGAATTTTCTACTTGAAAGGAGGGAACTAATAATAATATATCCTCACGCCTTCCCACAAGGGTCCCCGAAGGGGTAGGCAGAGGTGTATAGGTAATACCCACACACCCACTTTCCGCCAGAGGTATTAGGTGCCAACGTGACAGATGGCGAGTCCATCGCCGTTACTCCAGCACGACTATACATACGCCTTTGAATTTCTTCTCAGACGTATGCAGGTTTCCTCTCGATGTTTTCCTTCACCGTAAAGCTCGTGGTGTGGCTCGTGGGAGGGAACTAATACCATAAATATTAAAATGTGTGAAAAAGGTGTATAACCTTGGTGTGTAAAATCACTTTCACTCAGTTATCTTGGCTACCTCTGTTTTCTTGCATGAATGATTTAAATATCCTTACGCCTTCCCATAAGAGTCCCCGAAGGAAAGGCAGAGGCGTACAGGTAATACCCACACACCCACTTTCCGCCACATATATATTAGGTGCTAACGTGTCAGATGGCTAGTACACCGCCGTTACTCAAGCACAACTATACATACGCCTTTGAATTGCTTCTCAGACGTATACAGGATTCCTTTCGATGTTTTCCTTCACCGTAAAGCTTGTGCTGCGACTAATCACTGTACTTAAGAAAAACTCATTGGTACAGTCGGCATTTGAACTTGCGATCTATGTGTCGCAGGCAACTACTCGAACCTCTCGGCCAGCACGGCTACTTCTACTCGCGTTCATCTTTACGTCTTTCCACAAGGAATCCCGAAGAGGTAGGCAGAGGTGAAAAGCTCTTGCTTCTCACTGGAGATATATTTAGATGCCAAGCACGTCTCGCTATACGTGTTCGAATTTCTTTTACACATATGCAGGTTTGATTCTCAATATTTTTCCGTATTCTTTAGCTGTTAAAATTATTGTAGTCTACGTTTATGAAACGAGGGGCAATAAACTGCCTTAACCTCTAGAAATATTACGTGACGTAATTAACCAGTTAACATAACCACATAGAGATTTGTTAATACAGATAGGTATCACGAAAGGAGCGAAGGAACTTAGGATCTGACACAAACACAGCCAAATGCCCACCTCGTATTAAGAAAGCGACTCACGTTCCAGTTATATATATTCCAAAGTTGCGAACAGCGATATAGAGATCTGAACATGTTTCAAGGTGACGAATAAAAAAACCGTACTAATATTATCGTTATAAAAGTTTTTCGGAGTGTTTGTTCATCTCAAGTACACAAGTACTACTAAACGGAGCTGCCAATACTATTAATAATCTTTTGATGTGTCGATCCAACATAGCCATACATAGTACTATATTTTATTGTAAAGAATATATATATATATACCAATTAATAGTTCGCGGTTTATTATTATATTAGTTTATTATTATATAGTTCGCGGGTGAAGCTGCGAGGCAATACTGGTACATAACAATATCTTAGAACATTCCACACAAATTAATCTCGAATTAAATCTTACAATGGGAATCAATAAGGTGTAAATACTCGAGTTTTTCAAGAATTAAGTGGTCCCAGAAATCGAACATGAATCTTTAGGCCTTGTTTCGCACCACTATCTACTCCACTACCGAGCATTTTTGCAGAATAGTGATAGCATAGATAATGGTGATAGATATTTAAGAGATACAAATAAATACCCAAAATAAAAGCCGTGGTGGCCGAGTGGTTTGAGTAGTGTGCCTGTGACACAAAGATCGCAAGTTCGAATC